>PVJH01007183.1:0-95055 GCA_004026705.1 Nesogale talazaci | reverse complement strand
TGTAACTGTAAACAGCCCTGGCCTCTGAAGCCAGACTTGCAGCTGTGCTGCCATTCACTTGTTAATTTTGAAGATCACGATATGCTAATTGCCTAAACTTGCTTGCCCTATAAAACTGGCTTACTTCTCACAAATCAAAAAAAAAAAAAAAAAGAACCCCACCCCATCCCAGAAAAGATGTAACTACTGACACAACGTACGTATGTATGTATGTATGTATGTATGTATACATTATGATGAGTGCTGTATGAGTCCCCAATAAAATGAATTAAAAAAAAAAAAAGAAAATGCTCTGGGATAAGAAGAGACTGAAAGCAGGTTCAGCCCAGTTAAGGACTACTAGAATTGTCTAGGACAGAGGTGATAAGGGATGGCAAATAGGATAATCACAGGGCGGAGGATATGAAAAAGACATGATAAATTCAATTTAGGGAATTGGTTCAATTGTGGGAAGTGCAGAACATGGCTACTGTTTGAATAGAAGGGATAGGCAGAAAATCCAGAAATTCCTGAGTTGATCATATCAGGAGAAGCTAGAATGTTTCATTTTACAACAGGAAGGCATTCAGATAGGTGATCAAAGGTCTAAGGGAGTTCAATGTGAACTTAGTTTACATGGATCTATGACTCGTCTGGCCCTCAGCTAGAATGAACTGAAAAATTCACTGCTGCATATGTCCACCAACAAGGCCAACTTTCAACCATCAAGATGATTCTGACTCACAATGATCCTATATACGATAAGGGAGAACTCGCCCAGAAAGTTTTGGGGACTATTTCCTTCTGTGGAATGGTAGTGATTTCAGATCTTTAAGTGTGCAGCCCAAAGCATAATCAGGCCTCCAAACGTAGGAAAGTCAAAATTTAACATACTATCATCCATTTTTCCCGTTTGACTCAGTTTAAATTTGTCCCACTTTCAATTAACTTTTACTTTCTCTTGGACCAAGTGAGGTTTATCTGGATTATGTTTTGTTGATATTGTTGTTGGCTTTTTTGGAATGGTTTTCCCTTACATGAAATCCAGGATAGGTAAATAGTTAAGGTAATGGTAAAAGATGGTGATGTTAAGGATATGGTAACAGATAGGTAACTCTTTAGGGTTCTGGCAGGGGGATTAGGATGGTAATGGGAAGCTAATAATAATAAGGATAATCATAAAAAATATAAAAAATGCTCTAAAACTTTATGGTGTGGTGATTGCACAATTCTTTTTTTCCAATTATTTAATTGGGGGCTCTTACAGCTCTTATAACATTCAATACATCATTTGTATCAAGCATACTTGTACATATATTACCATATTCATCTAGAAATATTTTCCACCTGAGCCCTTGGTATAAGTTCCTCCTTTTCCCTCCCTTCTTTTTTTTTTAACGAATCATTTTATTGGGGGTTCATACAACTCCCATCACAATCCATACAAACTTCAATTGTTTGCAGGCCACATTTACACACTTATTACCATCATCACTCTCAAAACATCTTCCCTCTATCCAGGCCCCCAGTATCAGCTCTCTATATTACCTTTCCTCCTCCCCCTTGCACAATACTTTACCATATTTAAACCAATAAATTGTATGGTATGTGAAATATATGTCAATAAACTGGGTCCTTTATTAATTGGGATTAATACATCTATCAAATCATTCCATATTTCAATCATGTCCAGCAGAATTATCCATTTGCTACCACAATCAGTTTCCAAGCATGCATTTTCTACATGAACCCCTTGACATCATCATACCTTCCCCCTGCCACCACATCCTTTTCCCCCTCCCCACAAAACCCTTAATCCACTTAAGTGAAAAGAAAAACTGTTTTAAAGAAAAATGAGAGGGCTGAGCCCCAGTGACATAAGTAGTTGAGTATGGGACTGAGGCCTGTGGGCTTGGCAGTACAAGTCCAGTGGTGGCTCTCAGGAACAACCCTGGGTAGCTCCCACGACCATCAGCGGCAATGTTGTCCAAAAAAGAAAAAGAAAAATGAGAAAAGTAAAGTCTTTGACTTTCTCTATATTAATTTGGTGGACTGGAGGGGTAACCAGGTAGAGCAATTAAGCCATCAGTTGGAAGGTCAAATCTGGACAAGAAGGAAGAACAGACCTGATAGTTCTCTGAAAGAGAACAGAGTCATCACTCATTCCTGAACTTCAGATTGGTCCTGACAATTGAAGAAAAGTTGAAAGAGTCAAATAACTTTCTAATAATGATCAAACTTGATTTTTTATTCCAACAGCAGCCCACTTGCTCAGAGAAGAAGCTTCTTTTTGCTCGTCACAGGACCTCTGATCCCAGGCAGGTACAACCCAAACCAGCACATGTGTCCTCCCTGAAACCAGAGTCTCTGCCTTTGAATGAGAGCAGAACATGACCCCGAGTCTGCGATTCTCAAAGGATGTCTTCTGTCTTGTTCAGTTCCCACAATTTGTATAAGCCCCATCTCTCTGTCTAGCCAGCTTAATTTTCCAATCACCTGAAAGTCCCTTGAGCTCTGCCTCCTCAAAAGCCCTTATCTCACCACTAACTACCCCAGCTTTACCTCTTTTAACCTTCTAATCATGAAAAACCTTTTCATTTGCTCCTCTGTGGAATCATTATGTCCACACCATTGCAATGTGTCAATTTAACAGCTTAAATGAAGTGATGGATCTTACAAGTTCAGAGGGACGTAGACCAGAACAGATGGCTAAATAAAAGCATAGAGGCCAGTCACCCATTAAGTAAACAGGTGAGAATGTTTTCTTATAGCCATCCAGTGCTTGTTGCAAAACACCAGTTTGCTTTGAAGCAGACCCAGATGGGGTGTGTGGTTTTGTCTGTTCCAGAGCTCAGCAAGCATCTCTGGGCCTTTAGTTATGGCATTGCATTGTATTACCAGGGGTCTAAGAACAAAAGTATGGAGGGCCTTTCTGAGTCCTGACCACAAGTAGCAATACATGCATAGTGCATACATGAAAGGATCATAAGTCAACCAGGATGGGAGAAGCTTCCAAATAGAATGCAATCATAGCCATAAAAGCCTTCTCCCTGGAAATCCATGTCGGCCTGCCTTGTTCTTTCAAAGGGAACCATGTAATGAGTTCAGAGAAAATGAAGGGGGCAAAAGGTGCAGAAGCCAGACTTCTGGAATTGTAGCCCTGAGAGGGCAGAGGAGTTCCCTTCATAGTTCTGACTGTTCTCCCAGTTTCTCATACATTATTGGCCCTGATTCTCTCCTTTCATTTTTATTCCAATATTCTTTTTTCAGTGGGAACATGCTCTCAGAACGCTTACTGTGGAACTATGCTAGAAAGGGCAGCACAATGTGAGCTGCAGGGGTCAAGGCAAAGAGAACCTCACACGAATGTCCATTCTCTTTGTGCTGAATAACAACCCTGTGCCTCAACAGCTGCAACGTAAAGGATAGAAAGCTCAGTTAAAGTCTGCACACACCTTAATGCACCTTAATGCATGCGCACACATGTAGGGTATGGGAGCTGGAGAAGAGAGCAAAGGACTGACAATTCAAGGGGCCTTCTAAAAAGATCATGGGAAAATTGCATTATCTTTTAGCTCTATTTTCCACAAACTCCTTGATGTTGCAGAGTACCTGATAGTAATAAGAGGGCTCATTTCATGGAATCAGACTCAGACGTTAGTCTGTGTTCTAGATATCCACGTACTCAAAGCCTAGCTCACTGCCATCACGCTGATTCCAACACATAGGATTCCAATCCTATAGGAGAAGGTAGAATGCTTCCCCTAGGGTTTCCAAGACTGTAAAGCTTCCTCTTTCTCCCAGGGAACAGCTGGTGGTTTCAAATTGCTGCCCTTGTGGTTAACATATAACCCACTATGCCACCATGACTCCTGAGCTGAAAATAAAAAATAAAACCTAAGGAGCTCACAATTTAGTGCCACTGACAAGTAAAGAGAAAAGTATTTATCACCTAGCACAAGAGGAATAAAGGAATGCACACGGCAGTGTAGTTGCACAGACAAGGGATAGATATTATTACTGTATGTGCTAGGTGCCAAAGAATCAGCTCAAACTCATGGAGACCCTTAATAGGTATCTGGGGAAAGAGAATTCAGAAATATTTTCCTGAGGACATAGTAATGAGAAAATAAGAACGGGTTGTCAGACAGAAGGATCGGTATTTGCTAAGGAATAACATTTGGAACAACATGATTGGTTCAATCACTTGGTAATAAAGATAGGTAGAAGAAAATGGGGGCTATGAGTGGGGGCAGGAACAGGGTTAAGTAATATGCAAATAAGAAGCCACAAAAGTGATCCATCTCATCTAACTTATGTTAAAGCACTGAAATAATAAATGCATGAAAGTGCTGTTCAATCATTTTTAAATGATTTAAAAGATTCCTTTTCAGATCAAGTGAAAATGTATTTGAAATTGTCTCTTAACAGATCACAAAGTCTTCTTTCCAAATTATGTAACTTTGCCCATCAATACATTTGTTCCATCTGTTGTTTGTTCAGTCACTGTTTTGAGTCCATCAGCACTCAGGAAATGAGAGGACACTACTTGTTAACACATATTCTCTGCCTAACCATTTGTTTATAAACCTGATAGCTACTGTCCATATTGACACACTCAGATTTTCAAGAGGATGCTTGCTTTCCCCTTGTCTGTGAGATTTAACAACCGATGATGTTGAAGAAAACATCAACTCAGTACTTGTCATGTTTAGAACCTATACGATTTGTTTCGACAAAATGTTCAATGCGTATAAAACAGACATACTTTTAGCCAAAGCTCGTTTGCTTAAGCTCAGGGTCAGCATTAAACGAGACAATAAGTTCAGTGAAGACACAGAGCAAGCATTCAAGAAATAGAAGGTCTTGCTGTCTTCAGATGCCTTCAAGTTGACTGCAACTCAGTGACCCCATGGGCAGCGGAATGGAACACTGCCCAGCCCTGTGCCATCCGGGCACTCGTTCTTGTGCTCAGCCACCGTGTCAATCCATCCCATCGAGGGGCTTCCTCCACTGCCCCTCTACTTTAAAAAGCGAGATGGGTCTCCTGACAACATGCCCAAAGTACACGAGGCAGAGTCTTGTTTCAACCTTACCTTTTGTGTATGTGGGCATCACTGCCCCCTGGTGGGAGTAGGAGACCCAGCCTTGCTCCTGGAGAGCTGCTGCTGGATATGAACCACCAACCCTGTGGGTCAAAGTCCCGCACACAACCACTACGCCACCCGGGCTTAGCCCTCAACCTTACTTTTAAGAAACATTCTGGTTGTCTGTTCTTTTAGCCATCCATGGGACTTTCAATTGTCCTCACCGGCCCCAGTAATTCAAATGAAACAATTCTTCCTTAGACTTCCTTACTACATGTACAACTTTCCTGAGGTGGTGCTATCCAAATGGAGTCCTGAAAAATGTCCAATGTTCACATGCATATGAGGCAACTGAAAGTACCATGGTTTGGGGTCAGGCACATCTTATTATTCAAAGTAACCCCCTTGCTTTTCAACACTTTGAAAGTTCTTGTACAGCAGATTTATCCAATGAAATTCACCTGACCTCTCAACAGCGGCTTCCAGGAACATTGATTGGGGCTCCAAGCAAGATGAAATCTTTGACAGCATCAATATTCTCTTTGTTGATCATGAGATTTCCTACTGATGTCGTTTTGAGAATTGTTTTCTTTGCATTCCATTTTAATTCACATTGAAGGACGCATTAGTATGATATAATTCCTGTCTGATCCTTGGTAAGGTATCTGTCTGCTGTAGCGCATTGACCAGCCCATGTGAAGGCATGTTTAGAAAAAGCAATATCATTTCCTCAAATATTCCAACCAGCTGCAAACTCTTGAACTACTCAGTGCAGCTCATCCATACACATTTAGAGAAAGAATGTCACTGCGCCCAAATAGATCTGATGAATTGCTTTAGGGAAAGCTTTTTCCTTCTTTATTCTTCATTTTGGGAAAGTCTGAAGGGGCCTTTAACAGCTGAGACATTTAGAATCTATTCCCCTCTGTACTGCAAAGAATATGCATCAAAAATATGGCATTCCAGTCACTCGCTCTTTAAAGTTAGAAAATCGTTTGTCAGACGTTGTGGCCAGGATACCTATTTCAAAACAAAACTTATGAGGATTCATGATTTCAGAAGAGAACAAAATTGCAGAGAATTGGGACTGCCACATTTGCTAACTATGTTAATATTTGTGTGCTTTTATTCTTTCTACAATTAAATTGGTTTTTAACCAGCTAATCACTAGATTATTCTTGTTTTCTCATAAAGGATAACCAATAGAATAAAGTATATTGTTCTATATAGTGGATTTACTATTAGTTGATGGTTATTTACAATGTAAGATATCATATACTTTTGTCACTTACCCAATAATAAAAACAACAAATGCAAATATTACTTACCCAAATAATAAACACAGTGTCAATTATTTATATCAGTGCTCAGTCACTTTACATATTAATGAGTTTTATGATTGCTTATTTGTAATCTTATCAAATGTCGATTTTTCCCCTATATAATAGGTTACATTATCAATATGATTTACCTTGATCCATTCAGTTCAAAATGTCTTTCACCCTGAATAAAATAAAGGCTCTTCCCACTTGTACAAGGATAAATTAGCCACGCTCACAGTAGATAACTAAAATCTTCATTTAATATATCTATTGACTCAAGAGTCTGTGGATTCTGCTTGTTCTGCTAAAGCAAACCACAAGAAATACAATCATATCTCAAAGAGGAGTAAAGAAAAGAGGATCAAAAATAGGTGGGAAATCCTGGGTGGGTTGAGAAATAGGAAAGGGCTTCAAAAATTAATGGAAAAAATTGGATCCTAAGATAATAGAATTTTTCAGGAGCTTTTTGAAGCACCAACTACTCCCTTGTATGTGACTTTTTTTATGAACAACCTTAGGAAACACAAATTTACAAACTCACTGCAGTAGAGTGGATGCTGACTCAGAGAGACCCTGCAGGACAGGGTGGAACTGCCCAGATTGGTTTGTGACACTGGAAATCTTCTGGAGAGTAGAGAGCCTTGTCTTTTTCTTGTGGAGTTGTTGGTGGTTTTGAACACTTAACCTTGCTATTATCTGCCCAATGAGTTGGTTATAATGGTAAGAAGAAAACAGTGTAGACCAAACAAGGTCAACATGGGGGAATGAACAACCATGTCAAAATCCAGGAGCCTGATCAAGGTAATTCAAGAAGGTAGAAGAACATAACATTTTGCAGAAGACATGGCAGAGGTTGGAGAAAGAAGAACTAAACAGACTGGACACAGTTCAACCAAGGAATATCTTGCAGACCATGCCTAGGAGGCTGTTCTTCACTGCAGAGTTCAAAGAAGAGGTCTATATGTGGGCAGGTTTGATTTTAAAAACAGTCTGGAGGTGTCGTGGGCAATGGATAGAACACACATAAAAATATTTTGGAACAGATGATGACAAGGCCCAACATTGGGCCACAATCTCAGATATCGTGCTTTGATATTTTAATATGTGGACTTGGAATTGTTGTCTTCCTCTTGAGGAGGAATAGTTGGCATTAAGTCTTGGTGGCATGTAGATATATAAGCAATAATCATAAAGTTAAAAGATTATACTTATCATTATCAGTTGGAGGGTAATACGTTACCATTCTTATCTTATCTTATCTTTGTCCCAACCAAAAAAAAAAAAATCAAAAGAGCAAAGAGGTTACAGTCATCACTAAAGATCCCACAGTGAGTAACTGGCACAGGCAAGTCCTGCCCTAGGACATTGGACATGATGACTGTGGTGTTTGGGCTTTCATGTATACATTGTTCTGGTTAGCTGTTGCTCATTTGGCCCTGACCTAGGGCTGGTTCCATGTACAATAGAACAAAACATTGCCTGATCCAATGACAACCATGACTGGTTAGGGACTGGTCTGTGGTGATTCATAAGGTTTTCAGAAATCTATCTGCAAGCTTTTCTTCTTAGTTCCTCTTAGTTTCAAAGCACCATTAAAACAGGGCCCAAATCACAATACCACACAAGCTTCCCTGGTAGTTGGTTGCTGGGCTGTGGTGGATTTGCTAAAACCTGAACTTGGGCCTACTTCAAAGAAGGTGAGAGTTCCACCATTGACCAACACCATGCACCATAGTTGATGGGTTTACTAGGATGCGGTGCTACTAATGATAATGAGAAGACTCCACAGAAGTGACTTAGAAACTTAGAAACTTGTACCAACCCTAAGAAAATTTTACAATGCAATTGGTGAAGAAACTATACCTAATTATTAGGAAAATTAAAAGTTTCACCTAAGGTATAGTAAGAATTTACTTCAAAACCAGCAATTTGCATGGTATTTTAATTCCATTTGCCTAAATCTGGCTTTATTCCCAGTAATAATAATATAACCACAAAATACCATGGGCCAGCACTCAAGAAGATAAAGCAATCACCCCTTGATTTACACAAGGGTAAGTTAGGCTTCCTTTGTTCAGTAGTTCTCAACCTGTAATACTGTTCCTCATGTTGTCGTGACCCCCAACCATAATTTTTCTACTGTTATGAATTGGGCGACTTCTGAGAAAGGGTCATTCAATCCCCACAGGGTGAGAACCTCCGCCTTTGTTAGTCATTGGTATAAAGTCCTACTGTAGAGAGCAGGAAATCTTGGAAATGGTGAGAGGAACATTGGTCCATCAGGGACCTTTAGACTGGCTCCTAGGTTTCAGCCAGGGGGCAGCATTCGCAGCCCTGATGTGTGCCCTAGGTCAGGATGGTGATGCCCGCCTCCCCTTGCTTGCCAGGTTCATCATTCTGTCCCATGGAGGGACACATCACAGAACACATCTTGAAGGCCCCCTGGTCACAGTGTCAGGCTTGCCTCAAGTCCTTGGTGCAGCTGGCAGAAGGAAAGACCATCACAATATCACTATTTCTTCTGACTCTCAAAATCTTAGGGGTACTTAGCCTTGGGATAGCCTCCTCATGACCTGTAGCTTTTGCCTCCCCTTTTGTCCCATAACCGGGAACTCCTACTGGCCCACACTGTGACAAATGCCAATTTTCAGCTCTGTGCTCTGCATTAAAGATAATAGAAGCAGATGACCTTAATGAGCACTTAGACCCAAGATTCTCAAATATAGAAATGACTGGGGAACCTGGATGAAAGAAGAGTGACATGAGGAAAGCAAGACCTGGCATCCCTGACTGTCACATAATAAAGTGATTTGGGTTTGGGAGGCCTGCGGGGTGGGGGAGAGAGAGAATTTGGGGCACATTTCACAAAACACAGCATGGGATGTGGCTGTATTCCAATAAGTCTTATAAATCTAACAAACAAACACTAAGGCAATAGTGTTCTCAGGGGCACCATTGTCTTAAATTATTCTGTGAAAAAGCGAGTGCATAAGACAAATCACAGGTGGCCCTAATTTTCTTGCTCCCACCCCTGCCCCAGGAGACTTCCCCCAAAGCTATAAACCTGCCAAACATATACAGAAGTTCAAACTAACACAAACACTACAAGTTTGTCGGATAGCAGGATAAGAGGTCACTCTGAAATTTCTCATACCAATTTTTAAAACATGATGAACAACCCGAATGAGCATGCAGTGTGCCTGCACACCTTTCTTATTTTATTTGAGGAGTGAATTTAGTTTCCCTGACTTGATTAATTTTTAAACTGCTGTAGTATCAAATGAAAACAACCAAAGCTACATGTGCTGAGTCTATTTCATTTTGTAGCATTATATAAAATCAACTTTATTTCAGTTTACTTCTTCATCTTTGTCATATTGCTTCCACATATATCCTTTCATATATCAGTAAGGCATCACACTTGTGCAGAAACTCAGATATGGAGTTGAAGACTGACAATGAAAGTGTGGAATGGAGGGTCTAGAAAACAGTTTCTCTGCGGCTGGACAGATGGACGCTTAGATATTTAATCAAAGGGCAGGTTTAATGATGAGACCATGTGAGACAGGGGAGGTGTCAGAAGTTATCTGGGTAGATTTTATGGGAAGAAATATACTCTATCTGTTGCTCTCACTCAGCCGGAGCATCTATCAAAGGAAGAAAAGTACCAATGAACTAGGGATGAGGTAAACAGAGCAGGTGCTTCTTTCTTATTCTCAACCACTTTCAACTCTTCAATGGACTTACCTGTTTTCTGCAAAAGAGTCTGCCTTGACTCCTTTAGCTCCTAAAGATATGAAGTTTTTAAAAACTCTTAAGTTCAAAGAAGTTGCATCATAGAAGTGAAGCATAAGAAGAATCCTGGTGGCCCCAGTGTCAGTGAGGAAGTAAGAGAAGGACGAGTAGTATGGTGATGACACCAACCCTGACTTCTTATTTTTCTGTGAATCCACATAATCTTTCATTGTACTCCATGGGTCTCTTCTTTTCAAGCACATGAAAAGCTATCATCTCTTCTGGTTCTCTCTCTAACCAGGAAAGTAAGGATGGAAAGCAGCTGGTTGAAATCAACTTCCCATCTCTCCAGATCATGTCTTCCACATTGCAAGCTGGACTTATCATTATTCACCAAAAGCTTTGTTCCGTTCCATCTCTGCTTCCCTTCCCTCCCTGATATGCCCTACCATCCATGTAGCCAGCAGTTCAATTACAAAGTTCAAATGCTTTTCCTTCTAGAATTCCTTTTTATTCTACACTGACTTCCAGTTTCAGAACGACAGTGGGGTGGGCTGGTTTGAGGAGAATGGTAATGGAGGAAGAGAGAAATAAGAAAGGAAAGAAGACCTTCTGAGGTTTTGTCTTTGAGAATTCCTGAAGGCAAGAATAAACTCTGAAGAAACATCTCTCTTAACTCTTTCACACAGGTAGTACTCCCTCTAATGTCCCCCGAGCCTACAAGAAATGAAAACTGAAAGCAAAAGTCACTGTGCTCTGGTCCATCCCAACTCATTGCATTGATCCAAAAAAAATACGTATGCAATGAAGATTTTAAGTGAAAGAAAGAAGGAAAGAATAAAAAGAGAAACTAAACTTTATTCTATGCTAAGTGGTAAACAATTCAGGTTAGGATCATCAGAAAAGATTACTTACCATTAGATGTAAAGAGGGGTTAGCTCACAATTTATTACTTTTCCCTCATGATGATTTCTATGTGTGTTTGCTATGGGTATCCTGGAGCGGTAGGAGGGGGACTAGGGTGAGAAATATAAAGTGAAGTGAGAAGACCCTGAACGTTTGTTAAACTGGGCTTTTTACGGAGAATTGCTTTGGAGTTCTAGTAATAGATAGAACTTGTAAATCTGAATGGTACTAAAACTGCTCAGAGTAACAGCCTTTATATGACAAACCAAGGAAAGATTTATGGGGAGTCTTTTGTTAGAAAGTCCACTCTGGTCTGAGAATGATGCCACTTAACATTAGAATCCCACATCAGGGCAGGAGAAGCAGATAACAAAGAGAAATTTTGTCCTTCCAAGAAGGACAGTGCTCATTTTCTGGAGGAAGTGAACTTGCAGCCATTTTCAGACCGTGTGCCAAGGACTTTTACAGGGAGGACATGCTATGTACTCGGTGTAGTTACGTTACATTAAATGGATCACCATAAGATATGTGTAACCCTAAGAAGATTGCTTTCTCTTTTCTTTTTTAATGGCGGTTTGCTCATCTGAACTCGTGGAAAAAAAATAATAGGCTTGCTGGAATCCCTAGGTGATGCAAATATGTACATGTATGGTTGTGATCTGAAACAATGGAGACTGAAATCCACCCAGAGATACCTTAGAAGAAAAGTCTGGTGAATCAATTCCCAAAATCAGTCATTGAAAACTCCATCTAGCAGAGATCTATTCTAGCACACACTGAGTATCCTAGAGGCAGGGCTGACTCTACAGCATCAGATTTGGTCTTTCTGGTGTAGTAGAATTGCTAAATGGTTTTAGAAATGACTTGGTTCAAATCCACCAGCCACTCCGATGGAGAGGAAAATCATGTGCTTCTATAGCATTACGGCCAAGAAAACTTTATGTAGCATGTCTACTATGTTGTGTAGGCTCACGACCAGTCCAAACCAACATGAAGACAATGACTTTGATTTTGACTTAGATATGAAGTGTCCTTACAGTGTTATTTGGTAGAGGGAAAGTGTTCAATAAAAGCTAATATTTATAGTAATTCATCAAGTCCAAGTCATGCTCAATTGTGAGTCACAGTACTCCTTTATAGAACCCAAGAAAGAAGAGCAAATCCAAGATGGAAATTCTAGTAAGATACCCCAGCATAAACCTGAGACACCAAAAAGCTACATTTCTGAGTAGGATATTCTAGAAATAAGG
The DNA here is from genome assembly GCA_004026705.1 of Nesogale talazaci. Lineage (NCBI taxonomy): Eukaryota > Metazoa > Chordata > Mammalia > Afrosoricida > Tenrecidae > Nesogale > Nesogale talazaci. The sequence goes on along the minus strand of PVJH01007183.1, from coordinate 82,776 downwards.
CTGCCATGCATAAAGGCATGAGAGAAAAATAATGTCTTCCATAGAATTTGAAGAATAAGCAAGTACTCATGCAGTTTTTCATTCGAGTTCATACTACCAATATGATGTAAAACATCTCAGCAAATATTTTAAAGTGGTATCAGGTTGATACCAGGTTAGGAGCTGAAACAATACATATCTTCTTTGGAAGAAGACTGATTGATACTTCTCTGTGCTACTGGGTATAAAACACACCAGTCTGAGACACAGAAAAATGTGGGGGAAATCTGAAAATCAGTGTAATATTGTAGTACCTGCTTATCCAAGGTTTCAGTTACTGGTGGTCAACCTCTGTCCAAAACGATCTAAACTGCGTGTTGTTATAAGTACAGCAATGAAATCTCAGCCCTGAAGCCAGAGTCTGCCTTATCCATGAGTGAGAGTCTGGAAAGCACAATTGGTCACACACTTTTGGCATGCTATAGGTTAATCTGACCACCTAAGGAATCCTAGGTACCTACCTGGCCTATGTATTTATATAATAATAATGAACATGCTAGCTATAATTTCAGGTATCTCCTGTGAGTCTTGCTTAGAATAACAACTCCATGAATATAGGGAGGACTATAATAATCTCAAAGTTAACTGCTTGAAACCACGATCTACTCCTTGAGAAAAAGATGAGACTTTCTGCTTCATAAGGATTTGTAGTCTTGGAAACTTTGATCTTTAAGGTAACTGTGAATCAAGAGTCAACTGGATAGCAAGGAGTGGGACTGCACTCTAAGATACAACTCTTGATCTCTATCTCTCTGGAGGAAAATAGAAAGAAGGAAACAAAAAACCCAAAGAAGAAACTAGTCTATAGGACTAATAGTCTACACGCCAAAAATCACAGTCTCCTTTCCTCTGGGACCAGAAGAAATAGACCGCCTGCACCGGCCTACTACTACTGACCATTGTGATCAGAGACACAGCAAGGTGGGAGAAAAATGTGAAACAGAACCTCAAATCCCCAAGACAAAACACACATGGATACACACATACACACACAAAACAATCCAACACAAAATACTTACTGGACCCTGTTGAGACTGCAACACTACATGAGACCATTGTATGCTCTTTAAACTTTGAACCCAAAGTAGTCCTTAGCCAAATAACAGAATGGTTCACAAATAAAGAAAATCACCCATGAGGACTGTGTTCTTTTAAAAATATATATCTGTATAAAACCAAGCAGTCAATTTTTATTTCAAAAATTTTAGAGAATAATGCAAAGGAAGAGGAAAACTAAATTAATGTAAATGGAAAACCTAGAAAGGAAGTCCTGAGACTGTTTAGACATTATAAAATGTAAGCAAAATCACTGAACAATTTGTGCAGATACTGTTAAATGGGAAATGAACTGAGGTATAAGCTTTCAGCGAAAAACAAGAAAATACTATTTTTTTAAAAAATCAATGAAGTTAGGTGGGATTGCCCATATTATCATTATTTTCATTGTTAGCATTTATACCTTTAGGAATAAAGAGAATCCAAAATGGTATCTTTGGTATTTTTAACATCTATCCTTCACCCTCTACCCCAAGGAGTTTTTCAACAACAAGAAAAGAATGACAGAGTCATTCAGGACATTGAAATTCACTAATGGGAAATACCCTTTAGAGTTTTGTTTTGGGACTATTCTTGTATAAACAAACAACTTTACATATAAAACACCTCTTCACTATTTATACACGACGTAAATCCTCTGTCACACAAGCATCCCGCACACTATTCCCCTGTGCATAGTTATCTACTATTACACCTCCCAGCATTTCTCTAAGGAACATTCGCTGTCCTCTCAGAGGTCAGAGTTGAGCCTCGGTAACATAACACACATACATATTAAAGAGCCTTTTTCTGAAATACAAGCAGACATGCACCAGAGCACAGGTCTCATGGTGATCATAAATAGCAGTGTGCCAAGAACACTTGAATTTCTAAGTAGGACAGTTTTCCTATCAATTCTGGATTTAATATTGCATTGGCAGTAATTTGAATCGTTCAGGCAACATAAAGCATATTACTTTATTACATCTAGTCTCCTGTGCTAGAATAACAAGGGAGAAGATCTCCACTTATAAACAGGAGCCTGGAAATATAGGCACACAATCGGTTAGCAATGAGTCTTTGGCAATTAGTTTTAACCACCACGAGATCACCATATCAATCAAAAATTTACTTCCCAGGACCTATTAAATCGTTATCTCTATCTGAATGTTCTTTGAATTTTCTAGAGGCCACTTAAATTCAATGGCCTACATCTAAACTAGTCATTTATCTCTCCCTTCCTCCATGCTTTCTCATAACTGACATTTTCTTGTCTACTGGTTCTTCTGAGAAGTTACCACTGAAGATGCTTTTCAGTCCCAGTAATCATAATTTCCATCCTAAATGTACTTAGTTCATCTTTATTTTCTTCATCTTTGGCATCTGGTATGTAAAACCATATGGTTTTATGTCATGACGAGGATTAAAGAATGAGATAAAATACAAAGATCCTTCCCTAAAGCCCAGCATAAAGCAGGCAACCAACGAGCACTATTCCTCATTTTATTGTGATCATCATGATTCTTTCCCCACCTATCAGAGTGCCTACACCATCTACTCTTTCTTTATAGAATGTCCTTTTTTTTCATTTCTTTCTCGAGTAAACAGATACTTATTCTTCAAGACCGAACCCAAATGTTACCTCCTCTGTGAAACTCTCATATTTCCTGGAGGACTAGACAGCCCTGAGTTCTGAAGCCTTTTTACCAAGCACTCAGCCTTTGATGGAATTCAGCAAATACATAGCACATGATGTTTCATTCTCCCCAGGATGATATTATTAACCAGACACAGCACAATTTGACCAAGTCAAGTTGCAAGTTGAGAATTTGTAATATTTTTATTCTCTAGGCAGTACTGATATGGATCAATAAGAGCATGTGAATTTCTCACATACCACAGATTGAACTGTATATGCTCACACATATATGTTTCCCTCCTAACCTCTAAAACCTGGGGTGTTACCTTGTTTGGAAATAGGGTCTTTAAACATGTTCGTGGTAAAGATGAGACCAGACTAGCATATAACTGATAAATCTATAAAAGCAGAAGAACAGCTTTAACAAGATACCAACCTGGTAAAGAATGTCTGGGGGACCAGAAATGTGGAAAGACATGAAAGGATTTTCCCTTAAATACTAGGGAAGCACAATGGCTTGGTCAATCAGTTGAATTGGATGTAAAGCCTACAGACCTGTGGGCATTAAAAGCACCCAGGGTTGTTACAGCTAAGATACCCAGGGTGTGGTAACTTGCTATAGCAGCTCTAAGAAACTAATATACCCCCCAGCACTGAAAAAGAGCAGGAGCTGAGGCCAGAGACTGTCCCTTGACAGCTATAAAACCTGGGTAACCATGGGTAAGTCCATTAACCTCTCCAGGCCTCCTATTCTTCCTGTGTAAAATGGAATGCATCTTAGGATCCCTGCTGCCTCCAAGTCCAATGACTCTATAATGGTGGCTGATGGACCTTGATGGGTCAGATTGGTGTCACCATAGGAAAGTTTGTGGCATACTACTGCACACAGCTCCCCCTCTGGGTCCAAGCCCTTTCCTTATCTCTGAGTTAGGCATGCCTTCAGACATTTGCGAATTGAAGCAGGTGTCTACATAATTGAAATTGAAATGGGGTGAGAATTTGTGATCTTTCGACTCCTCAGATAGCAGCTGCCACTTACCACAGCCTACCTGATTGCAGCTCTTCTGCACCTGCTGAGAGACAGTTTCCAGAGAGAGATTATTTCCTTTTTTAACCCGTGGCTGAAATTTAGCCCCCAGAGTTTTCCACCCAGCTATAAAGAATAGGAACAAGTTCAGCCTCTTAGACATACAAGCATGCTTCAAAAAGTTAGAAAAACAGAACTAAAATATAATAAAAATTGTCCACAAAATCTGTGAAGTCCCCTCATATATGGCCACTGATGAGTTAACATATCTGCGTAAGCCCTGACTCTCACAAAAGGAATTTTAAATATCCATTGAGTTACTTTGTGGAAAACCTGCAATTTTATCAGAAATTGTGCTACTCAAAGCAAAGAAAGTCTGAAATTTTTCATTTCTATGCATATTTCAGGGCGGAATCTTGTTTTGAATATTACATTTGAATGCATAAAATTGATTTTTTTCCTGCAGATTATTTGTTGATTCTATAAACCAAATATTCATATTGGTTCAGTAGATATTATCATGAAAATATATACAGAAGCTGTTTCGGAGGGGAAAATTTAGCAATATATAGTTGTGAAGAGAGAAAATACCTTTTCTCCAAATTCAGAAAACTAACTCAATTGGTAAGGGGTAACAATGCAAAAAGAAGAACTGATGCTTTTCAAATTGTTGGTAAAGAGTATTCCATAGATCTTGCACCAAGGGAGAAAAGAAGGCTTTCTTCTCCCGTAAGACATTACAGTCTTATAAACTCATAGGGACAGCTATAAGTCTGCGCTCCAGGAGTCAAAATCAATTCGAAGGCAAGAAGTTTGCTTTATTGCTTTTTGTTTTTGCGTTTGCCAGAACAACAAACAAATTAGCCTGAATGTTCCTTAGAGGACCAGGATGGCCTGATTTACACCCATGGAACCGCCACGTACACACCTTAACTTAATAGTGATGACTTCCTTGTTGCTGAAGTTGGTTGCTATTGAGTCACCTGTGACTCTGAGTGACTCTATACACAATGCCGTCCATGGGCTGAATTTTGATAGCATACAGCCAGAACTTTCTTCTGAGTTCATCTTACTCTTGAAGCTCTATTAAAATCTTTTCAACGTCACTGCAACACACAAGCTTTCATCAACAGATAGGTGGTGGCTGCACATGTAGTTCACTGTCCAAAAATCAAACTCAGGTCTCCTGCATAGAAAGTGAGACTTCTACCAATGAACTGGTTAACAGCTGTGCAATCAGTTCTTTCGCATATGCAGAGGAGAACTATACTCCAGAAGGTTCTCAAGGCTGTGACCTTTCGCAGGCAAATCTTCAGAGCAGTCTCCTGAGGTACCTCTGAGTGGGTCTGACCCTCCAACCTTTCAATTAGCAAACCATTCATGCCATCCACTTGCTTAATGCCCCTTCCCATTAGACTATGAGTGCTTGGAAAGCAGAAGTCATGTCGATCGTGTCCACCAATATCTTCCCACTGGCAAAAGCCAGCCAACCCAGAAGCCTCAGGTGCAAAATCCTAGAAGAAGCATGAGGAATCAAAGGAACATTTGTTTAGCAAATCTGATCAAAATCTCTGTGGTCCACCTGCTTTAATCTCAGATGTATCACCCTAATACAGAGAAAAGCCAGCTACACACACACATACACACACACACATACACACACACACACCACCCCATGTCTTTTGCTTAACCTAACCTCTAATTCATAAAAAATAGAGAATACATGTTTCATATTCACTTAAGAGCAACCTTTGCTGACTCTGTTAGGTAATTTTCTAAAGCTTAAAGTTGGGCCATATTCTTAGCATATTTTGACATTTTCATGTGTTCTGTTATTTTTAGATGATATTTTGTGAATCAGGCTTTGCTTCGGATTTTGACAAAGCTTTTTCTTCAAGAGAAAAATATATGAGCAGTTCAGCAAGATAGAGCAGCTTTTATTTGTTAAAAAAAAAAAAAAAGAATCTGCCTTTCAGTAGAGCAGCCAATACAAGACAAGCAAAATGGAGGCAAACACATGCAATACTTTCTATATGTGAATTGTGATTCCTTTCCCCCATGGGAGGTGCAAGTAGCAAGATAGTTTATTCCCATGTGGTGCTGATAGCGGGTCCTGAATACTTCTGAATATATCAATTTTATTGCCTTCTATATTGAATTACTGTGAAAGAAAAAATACTTTTGTGAGAATTCAAAATCAAAATAGTTTAGGAGCTTTTAGAATCTACCTCCAGGACATAAAGAAAAGCTTAAGAAAACAAATAATTCTGTTCCTGCTAAGGGATGCCAGATACCACTCCCACGAGAAAGGGCCCCTACACAGGATGCCAGACATTATCAAATATTTATGCTACCTGTCAGGGTAAAATTGTAAATGCTCCATTTGGGGTTTAGACACTCTAGGTACCATTCCTGCTGTTTCAGAATTTACCATGTCATGGACAAAAATTGCCCCAGAGTGCTTTGGCCTGATACGTTTCAGCTCTGCATGCAAATCGTGGGATTTGGTTTATGATGCTTCCTGGTGTCATATGACAGAGCTTCATAGGGTTGTTCATGCCATTTACAACAAATGCTCTCCAGTCACCTCACATCTCAGAGGTAAAGTCTTAGCTTTGCACTACTGATCATTTTTGAAGATCTTTGTTCAATGTATATACTTTCTGGGTTTTTCAGAAACTCCGCTTTATGTACAATCAAGAACATGACAAACCAAAATATGTTGTTTCAACCCATTTCATTCCCAGGCTTTCATTTATATGCACAGGAGCATTTACTGTCTGTGCCATGAGATAAAGTCCAGGTGGATTGGCATAATAGAACTTACTTCACTCACGGACCTTAAATGAATTCTGACTCATAATGTCCTACCCTAGAGGACAGGGTGGAACTGCTCTGTGGGTTACTAGAACACTGTTTGGGGGAGAAGAAAGGCTCATTTTCACTAGCAGAGGAGTGGGTGGTTTTTTTGAACTATCAGCCTTGTAGTTGGCAGTCCACTATGTTAGCACTGGCCATCAGAGCATGTATTAAACACCCCGTAATGGCCTGATCCCTGACTGATCATCAGCTTTATCCCCCAAGATCCTCAAGTCCATACCCTGTGTTATATCATGGGCAGCTTCTTATGGTTCTTGAGAAATGTCATCATGTTGATGATGCCATACATTAGAAGAGTTTCTTCTACTTAAAGTTTCAGTTTCTAGGTGGGGGGAGGGGGAGCCAAAATCAAATCAAACCTTCCTTTAGGCTCTAAAAATCCTCTCTGACAGTTTCCATTGCATTTACTCTTTATGTTGTCTTCCCAGAAAGTTAGTTTCTGCATTCTTGGGGAGTCTATCATCATGACCATGTGCTAATGAGTCAATTTAGACGCCTAGGACCCCTCTGGACAAAGTCAAACTGCCCCTCAGTGTTTCCTAGGCTATCATCTTGATGAGAGCAGATTTCTAGTCTTTTCTTCCTCAGAGTGAGTGGCTGGTGGTTTTGAACTGGTAGGAGCAGAGTGCATAACCATGATGCCATCAAGGTCCCGTGGGAGGTCCAGAGTTATGAATATAGATACACATATATTTTGCTTCGGTCATACATGAGTATCGTACTGGTGATGGAACACCTACTCTTGTCTGGGCCCATTACACACATAACCTGTACTCTTTACCACCAGACACTGAGTAAAGACCCATATTCCTCATTTCACAGGAACGAGGAACTCATTGGTCAAAGGAATGAAATTATTTGCATAAAATAACAGATAATAAGTGATGACATCAAAATTCAAACCAGGTTGTAGAAAAGCTAGTGACCTTTCCGTTATACTTTGAGAATATTTAGCTGTATATTTAGCTATGGGTCTGTTGAATACCTCAGGAAAACATCATATCCCTGGCTCTGGATGGTCATAGTTTAGAGCATATGATGTTCTCAAGAATTGTTGGTGAACTAATAAATCTAATAAATACAATTAACTTCCATTCTTTACAGGCGAAAAATCTAGATGCCTTGATATTTCTTGATGTTTTGTTTTAATCATTTTAAGAGGTAACATAGTTTCAAGAAACAGTGATTTGGGGATTGGAAGACTAAATTCTAATCTCTGTGATATATTGCACAGATTAGTCCCTCTTCTCCAGATGCTAAACTCTAAAATGAAGAGATGATAAGAGCTCTTTCCTCAGATGTGTCAGAGGTTGAAATCGAGTAAAACCGATAAAAAGTCCTTCTTTCACAAACACTAGAGCCTGACACAAATGCTGTCTGAGACTGGTCTTCCCCTACTATGGAGATTTCCTGCAGGAGCCATTTTTTTTAATGTTCATTTTGTTGAGGAGAAAAGGAATTTGCTATTTTGCACAAGTCAACAGCTTATATGAAGCGGCTATGCCATGAAAGATAAAGGCCTTGACATCAGGTTTTGCCCCTAAAACTCTCGGTGACAGAAAACATCAAGAGGGAGGATGACAAATATGTTCTCATGATAATATCATCTACCTAATCTTTTTCTAACTGAAACTGGAATTCTAAAGGGGCAGGCACCTTGCTGGTTTGGTTGCCACCACAAAGAGCACATTAGTATAGCAGCTGGTATACCCATCATGCTCAAGCAAACATTTGTTGGTGACATAGATTTTTTATTCTAGTGGATTAATGATTTTTAAAATCATTTTATTGGGGGTTTGTAAGATGCTTAACACAATCCATACATCCGTCCATTGTGTCACGCACATTTGTACATTTGTTGCTATAATCATTCTCAAAACATTTGCTTTCTCTCTGAGCCCTTCATATCAGCTCCTCATTTTTCCCCTCTCCCAACTCCCCCTTCTCTCATGAATTGATAAATTATAAATTCTTATTATTTTGTAGTCTGCCTTCACACACTTTTCTGTTGTCTGTCCTCCCAAGAGAAGGTTATATGCACATCCTTATAATTGGTCCCCCCTTCTACCCCACCTTCACTCCACCCTGTCTGTACCACCACTCTCATCTGTGCTGGATTCTCTATGTTTCCAGTTCCTATCTGTACCAGTGTACATCCTCTGATCTACCCAGATGTATAAGTAGAATTGGGATCATGATAGTGGAGTTGGGGTAGGGGTAGGAAGCATTTAAGAACTACTGTAAAATGGTATGTTTCATCATTGCTGCACTGTACCCTGACAGGCTCAGCTCATCCCCACAACCTTCTGTAAGGGAATGTCCAGTTGCCCACAGATGGGTTTTGGGTCTCCAATCTGCACTACCCCTCATTTATAATGATATGAATATTTTGTTCCTTGATGCCAATACCTGATCCCCTCAATCCCTCATGATCACACACAGTGGTGTGCTTTTCCCATGTGGGCTTTGTTTCTTCTTAGCTAGATGGCTACTTGTTTACGTTCAAGTCTTTAAGACCCCAGACACTGTATCTTTTGATAGCCGGCACCAACAGTTTTCTTCACCACATTAACTTATGCACACATTTGTCTTCAGCAATCCTGTTGGGAAGGTAAGCATCATGGAATGGCAGTTTTACCGAACAAAGCATTCTTGCATTGAGGAAGTCCTTGAGTGGAGGCCCCATGTATATCTGCTACCTGATGAACATTTTAGATTTCTAGAGAAGACATGGTCTGGAATTCAAGAGTAAAATATTTTCTAATATGGAAAGCAATCAGAAGTCAGAAAATGGAAACTGGCAGTGAGTGTAAGTGAAGGGTCAGTAGAAAAGCATTAGTGCAGAAAAAAAATACAATAAGTCAAGATCTAAATGGAATGATCCCCAAACATTTATCATTAAATGTTAATTATACTTTTTAGATCATTTTATTATACAAAGATGTGTTTTCTCCCTCCCTCCCATGAACAGCCACACAGGCACACACAGAGTGGCAGTCACGTGCTTATGTTAATTTTATGATGCAAATATAGGGGTGGAGTCTAGCCTGTTAATCTGGAGATAGCCATTGAGTAGCTGATGAGGTCTCTGCGGGCATGGCTTTCATTTGAGACTCCAGGGAAATCTCGAGATATTTCCCTCATGAAGATGAGAAGCTATCTTCCCCAGTTGTTGGGAGTTAGTTTCAGAGACGATTAATCACAGAAAAGATAAGATGCAGCCTCCGAGAAGTTGGAGGAGTCAGCGAGCGGAGAGACCACTTGGCTTTGCCCTGAGGAAGACAGCCTCTGAAGCTGGAGTGGCATGCTGTTGATGGACCTGAGCCCTGGAAGCGAGGAGCCATGGAGAGACCCCTGCCAGAATTCTGTACCCACTGACCTGTGACTTCCTGAGTCGGAAGGAGACTTTATGGACTGATTTCGGGCATATGGGTTAATATCGGACTTGTGACTTTGAGCTGGACTGGGCTGGGATGTTTTCTCCATGTCCCGTTCCTTTTGTATATAAACCTTTTCCTTATACCTATATGCGTGTCTCTGAAATTTGTTCCTCTAGTCTATCCAGACTAACACATTATGGTACTTCAGGAGGGGGTTACTAGAGGAACAAATCATAAGATGGAATGTAGAAGCTTGTTTGACCTGTGCCTCGTGGTATTGTTACTTCTTTGGCTAGACAGAAGTCAGATATGTCCTTTGAGTTTACTGAGTTATTTTCTGGAAACAAAATGGGAAGTTAAAGTTTTGATTATTTTGTTTGGAAGCTGTCTTTGGTTGCTCCTATATAAAATGGATACTGTTAATGTATATCTTGAGCTGGGGGTGGGGGGGGGCACCATTTGAGTGTCTCAGAGCCGGTTCTGTTCAGGGACAATGGTTAAGAAGATCAGTATGCCAGACCGAAAGCAGGGATCTGTTTTGATGCCTTTAGAGACCTAATTCAATGTTTTTGTGTAAACAGTAGTTTAGATAATGGTATAGATAAGCTTAATAAGTATTGACCTTCTGTTGTAAGAATTAAATTTGATTTCTGATTATGCTGTTTATACTTTTTTATGCCTGTTATTATAAATATAAGGATGCATAGAAATGTTTATTGGGAAGTATGGAAAGAGTTTGCAAATCCAGTTACCTCAAGCCAAGCATTGACCTCTAGAGGGTTTAGGATGTAGTGTCAAACACATCTCTAAAGAGATTAACACCACCTTGAGCTTAAATGAGGTTAGGCCACACCTGGAAAGACCTCTCTGAAGAAAGTAGCCCCACCCAGTCTTTGGGAGTACTCAGGATTCGTGTAGTCTGAGAGAAGGTCAAGCTGACCGATAAAGAAGGATAGAGTCAATTTCCTTGGAAAATCCAGACTAGTGATTGTCTTCAAAAGCGAAGGAATCTGGAACCATGAGGATAACTCCTCTCTGGGTCTGACTGTTAAAGGAAACGTGGCAGGCTGAAATGCTTGTTAGGTGACCACCCAGATTTACCGGTTGTTGGTGAAAGCAGGAGAAATGCGGCAATAAAGAGCCAGGTTGACTTTGGCCACTGACACCCGGCACTTGGTTCACAGGAAAAAGGGGAGACGAGAGCGGGTTGACTGGTCTGAAGTTCATGACCTAGCATGGGAGAGCTAGGCATGTTGAGAATTTGTTGGGTCCTTGGTCTAAATGAAGGCGACCAATGGCCACCGTGGTGAGGCTAAGTGGAAAAGCCCACATTGAGTTGACCAGAACCCGACCAGAGGAAGAGAAGCGATTTAAGTCTGTGACCTGGTGCATATCGTTGCTGACTTTATGGATGGCCTGTCCTGTTTTGACTTCGCTAATGGATGCACACTTCATGAGTTTCCAACTGGAATGAAGATTCTTCACGTTGAAAGATATGATTATTTCCTCAGAGCACTGGGTTGGTGTAAGTGGGCAATATAGAAATTAGATACCCAAAATGGGGGAATGAAGGCATGAGGTAGTTTGGCTTGCAAACTCTTATAGGTGGTGGAATTTATATTCATAGGATTATAGGATCAAGGTATAGATATTTTGTAACTACAATTATAAGGCAAAGGATATCTTTTTTTTTGCTCACTTATAGAATTTTATTTTTAAATGATGGTGACACATGTTGAATTGTATGCATTTTAGTTTTATCCTGTTAGGTATGGTTATAATTTTATTGTTTATTTGAAGGTTACACATGGTTACAGAGTTATGTGAAAGTATAAAATTAACAAGGGGTGGTGTGTGGTAGTCATGTGCTTATGATAATTTTATGATTGAAATATAGGGGTGGAGTCTAGCCTGTTAATCTGGAGATAGCCATTGAGTAGCCGATGAGGCCTCTGTGGGCATGGCTTTCATCTGAGACTCCAGGGAAATCTCGAGGTATTTCCCTCGTGAAGATGAGAAGCTATCTTCCCCAGTTGTTGGGAGTTAGTTTCAGAGACGATTAATCATGGAAAAGATAAGGTGCAGCCTCTGAGAAGTTGGAGGAGTCAGCGGAGAGACCACTCGGCTTTGCCCTGAGGAAGACAGACCTCTGAAGCTGGAGTGGCATGCTGTTGATGGACCTGAGCCCTGGAAGTGAGGAGCCATGGGGATACCCTGACAGCACCAGAACTCTGCACCCACTGACCTGTGACTTCGTGAATTGAAAGACTTTATGGACTGATTTCGGACATATGGATTAATATCGGATTTGTGACTTTGAGCTGGACTGGGCTGGGATGTTTTCTCCATGTCCCGTTCCTTTTGTATATAAACCTTTTCCTCTTACTTATATGCGTGTCTCTGAAATTTGTTTCTCTAGTCTACCCATACAGGCTTTCCGCAAGCAATACACATCTATTTCTAGGTTTTAGTGCTCCTTTTCCAAGTTCCTCTTCTCAGAAGCTAACCATAGTGTTAGGGAAATAGGAGTTTAACTGAAGCACAAGTTAGCTTCTGATCTGAGAAACATGGACTGTAACCTTTTATGTATCAGAGTAAGCATAAAGCTTGAAAGTTATTTCACAAATACAATGCATCTTCCACCAAATGTCTGTGACATTCCCTGCTTTGCATCCTCTCCCTATACACTCTAAATTCTGTGGGAGCCAACCTGGATTTATGTGGACTCAGCTTAACAGAAGTGGGGACATGTGTGCATGGGCACAATGCTGTGCACAGAGTTACTGGATGTGCTCTTTCTAGCTACAGCTTTATAATTCCCACCAAAAGATGTGGTGTGGCTGAGCAAAAATGAAATCTTACATGGTCCAAAAGGGGACTGGATAGCTTGGCAATAATGGAGGTAGTGTGCATGGCTTCCTTTGGTGTGTCATGCAAATAAGGTTTATGGAACGGTAATACTGATGGATTGGTCAGTACTGTCATCTATTACACTTAAAACGACCCATTCCAGAGGCAGGAAAGAAGAATTGAACTACTATTAAGAAAAAAGAGTGCAGCTTACCTTTGGGCCCAAGATCTTGTGCTGAAACTCCTTTGAACCAACCCCAAAACCAGAGAGAATTTTTTTTTAAGTTCACAGAAAATGAAATGAAAAGATAATGGAATGTTTCCATGAAATCTTTGAAGGTGCCTGGAGAAAGCTTTGTGAGACAGTGAGAAGCAGTGGTCCAACAAGAGGAGTACCAGACATCAGAGACTGGCACAAGATGGCGCAAAGCCAGGGAGTGAAACCACTGAGCATCCCCTATGGGCAGGTTTGCTGGCAAAGCAGGTCACACCTGTGTATTTGGTGAAGCTATGTTTGCTGACCCCTGGGAAAAGAGCTAAGTGCCTTTGAACCAAGGTTCACTGGCTGAGTGGATGCTTCTGGGCACTTATAGACAGAACTGAGAGTTTTCTCTCATTTATCCAAGCAGAAAGGAGGCCAATAGGTCATTGGTTTGAGAAGCTTAGGGCCGAAGAGAGAAATGCCTGCAGGAACCGCTAGGAAGAGTCTGTCCTAAGAGAAGAAGTGTTATCTGAGCCCCTCCTGGTCTTGACTTATAACCTGTTGCTACCTAGGTAACCTAATAATCTAATTAATTTCTGTGAGTTCTGTGTGTCTGTTGTGACAATGTATTAAAGCCAGCACAGAGCAAAGTGCTGTTGGGAGCAGATGGTAAGCAGATTGAAGGGTAGAGACATGCCCAACTTCTGCCTCATGGGAATCGGCCTTGGGAGGTTTTCTTGGCCCTCCTCCCCCTTTGTGAACTAAGAGGCATTCAGACTCTGTATCACATTGTTACACATGCACACACACACACACACACACATGCACATGCACAGACACACGTACGTGTGGCTTCTTACCAAAATTTATAGTACTCAGCTCCAACATCTCCAAATTGAAAGAAAAAAAAATTGTATATAACCTTTGACTCTCTTTCATTTGAAAAATTTTCAAGAACTTCTTTGTGATATAAAAGAGCCTATCTATTTTCAGTAGCTTTAAACTATTCGTTGCTGACGTTTCCAGGTGGAGGGTAAAAAGAAATTATCATAAAGAAAATCAAGGCATTTCAATAAAGGTTCTCAGGGGAGGGGGGAAAATTCAATGGTTTGCAAAAATGCTTCTGAGATGGTGCCTCTACACCACAGAGACCAGGGTGAGCAGTTGCCAGACAGACCAGAACACGACAGGAGAAATCAGGATAGAAGGACAGCATTCCACAGCCAGGTGAGCTTCTTCCCTTCCTCATCAGGAATTGTGGAAATTTAAACTATTTTGCATTTAACAGGTAAGCAAAATATAACATAAAAATCATCTTTCCAAGGCACTCTGCCTCCGCTTTCTTCAAGTGACAGACAAGTACATTAGCATCACATAAATTATACGCCTAAATACACCAGTTGAACAATATGCTACCACATGCCCATCAGTCTGCTTCCCTAAGTGGGTTGAACTTGACCTTCAAAGCCCTTGAAGTGCAAAAAAACTTACTCTTTTCTGACATTTATGAGTGTCTTTTTTGCTTGACTGCCTTTTACCACCTGGAAATAATAGTGAAAGCATTGTAGACAGGAGGAGCTATAAACATTGACAAATAACAGGAAAGGCAGACAGTTTTATTCTATAGGCAGGTTAAAGCTAATCTAATCAAATCCAATTCTCTCCCTTTCTGTAAGCCTGCCACTATGTTCAATTTATTTTTTGATTAGAAGTGCAATATGATACTCCTCGGTTGGGCTGCAGTTAAACAATACTGAGGCTTACATTTTCTTCACAAACAATTTTGATGAAACAACAGATTTTAAAGATTTTTTTTTTTAAAGACATTCTCCCACTAACATGAAGCTCGAAGAAAAGTCTAAAGAACACTTTTCCTGGTGTTTTGTAACTCTGAAAAACGCATGGACTGGTTCTACTGTAACGAGTAATAAAACACACCGAATAGAAAAGGCTTTCCTCTTTGGTGCTGGGTATCAGAGTTTAAGAAAGACAGTTCTTTGAAACTACTGACTAATGGCAGCAAAGACATCACATGTATTTAAATGCTGAATAATGGAAACAATGAGACTTGTGGCTGAACAATAGTTAGCAATTTAGCCAGCAAGCACAAAGAGCAATTTTCTTCTCATTGAAGAAAAGTACAGGTCCTCATCAAAGGAGAGCCTTCAGGAACACAAAGCAAGGCTGCATTACCCCAGATGGCTTTGCACAGACCACCAGCTTACCTATAGTATATGTGAAACGTTGTTATTATATGTAAAACCTCCTATTTCTCCTACTCCTCAATTATGGTATAAAGAAAATGTACACCCACCCATACATGTGTGCCCACACACAATCACACATAGCCCCCTTTACACACCCCTCCTCACCTTTAACTATCCTACACACAAGCACACATATATCCTTACTCTTACTTCTACCAGTTGTTAGGCAACAGTACAATGCTGTGCTTTTAAAAGATTTATCTTTAGAAATAGATGTCCCTGATGCTTTTAGAAGAAGAAGAGGAAAAGGCCACCACTTTGCTTTTTGTTTAAATTACCAGTAGACTATGATCTTAAATAAAAGAACAGGAAACCATCCATAACATGCTAGGTTTCAAGAAGACATTTTAAGTGTTTTGGGTTCCAGCCTCAAGGATAGTATGACGATTAACAGCTGTGATACAAAGAAGAATGAGTTCTGCCTTGAGTGTCATTTGGACTTGATTTTAATAGACTTTTGTACTAACCAGTCCTGTAGCCATGCGCTGTTTCTTTGTATGTAAAACAGATAGAGAGGGCAATAGATTTAATATTTTCTAAACTCTTGTCTACCCTATAGAGAAATTTATGTCTGCCTGAAGATGACACAAGAGCTAAATAATAGCGTTGTGCCACCCTTGGGGGATAACAGGTCCCTTGAGTAATCTATCAAACTAGCCACACTTTTCAATTTCCAACTTTGTCGATCAAATCTGAAAAAGACACAACACGATGGCATTAAAATTATTGACAGATTTGGAATTTTGAAAACTCTCAATGCAGTATAAAATGGATAATAAAAACACAGCTTGGCAAATTGTGCAGTGAAAAACAGCATAGATCACAAGTTCAGTTTTTTGTCTATTTTTTTAACAAGAACAAAAGAAGTTCAATGCTTGAGTTAAAAAAGACAGTGGAAAAATTGTTTAGGTGAACACAATAGTTAATTGCAGGACAAAGGGTTAGCCTGCAACGAGGCATCAAAAGAGAGTAATTGCACTCTCTTTGTGGAAAAGACAGTAGGAGGCCCAAGAGGCAGTTCAGGAACATGGATTCTTAGGTCATGCAAATACTGTTCCGTATGTCAGAAAGTGTTTAGAGCATCTCTAGCAGGTACCAGACATAATCGAGGCAGAAGGCTACAAAGACAGAGCTCAAAGAAGCCGGGTCTATTACCAAACAGACTTCCCAGGAGAAGATGCCCTCCTGGCGCTGGGGTGAGTGCCACCGAGTCACAGCCCCGCCTCCTGGTGACCCTGTGCAGAACAGGAGGGAGCACTGCCTGGCCCGGCCCCATCCTCACCATTGTCTCATGTGTCAGCCCATGGCTGCAGCCACGGTGTCAATCCATCTTGTCTTTCTCTTTTCCGATGCCTCTCCACTGTACCAAAAATGATGTCCTTCTCCTGGGATGCTGTCTCTCCTCACATGTCCAGAGTACTTGAGACACAGTTTCACGATATCCTTGCCTCTATGGAACATTCTGGCTGGACTTCATCTGAGAGTTGTTTGTTCTTTGACAGTCTATGTTACTCTCAATGTTCCTTGTCAGCACCATAATTCAAATGCATTGATTCTTCCTTAGTCCCTTTCTTCAATGCCCCACTTTCAGATGCATATGAGCAATGGAAATTATCTTCGCTTGGGTCTCTACGCCTTATTCCTCAAAGGAACATCCTTGCTTTTTTTGTTTTTTGTTTTTTGGGGGGCATCACTGCCCTCTGGTGGGAGTGGGAGGCCCAGCCTTGCTCCTGCAGAGCTGCTGCTGGATTTGAACCCGTGGGCCGCAGTCCCGCACTCAACCACTATGCCACCAGGGCTCAGCCCCACATCCTTGCTTTTCAATACATTCAAGAGGTCGTGTCCAGAACATTTACATAATACATGCACCATTTGATCTCTTGACTGCTCCTTTCAGGAGCATTGATTGTGGACCCATGCTAGGCAAAATCCTTGACAATGTCAAGATAATTATTTTCTCTATTTATCATGATGCTACCTACGGACCAGTTGTGAGGATTTTGGTCTTCTTTACATTGGGGTGCAATCCATATTGAAGGTTGCAATCTTTGCTATCCATTAATAAGTGTTTCAAATCTTCCCTCACCTTGAGTAAAGCAAGGCTGTGTCATCTGCATAGTTCAGGCTGCTAATCAGTCACCCTCCTGTCCTGACACCACATTCTCCTTTATTTTTTGAAAGCATACAACTGAATAGGTATGGTGAGAGGATGCAACCCTCACTCACATTTTCCCTGATTTTAAATCATACATTATCCCCCTGTTCTGTTCACACAACGGCCTCTGGATCCATGTGCATGTGCCGAGTGAGGACCGTGACACATACTGGAGTCCCTGTCCTTCTCCTGGCTCATCATCATCTGCTAGTATCCACACAGCCCAATGCCTTTGCATAACCGATACAAAACAAGTAAAATTCCTGTGATGTTCTCCACGTTCAGCGAAGATCCACCTGACATCACTAAGAATATTCATCGTTCCGCATCTTCTGAATCCCATCTGAACGTCTGGTAGCTCCTGCCAATGTACTGCTGCAAACATTCTGGGATGATCTTCAGCAAATCAACTGCTCACTGATGACTTAATGGGGAATCCTATAACGACTGAGTTTTTAAACCTCTTTTCCACATTTATAGTAGATTATGGTCCCAAAGTGTCACAGGAATTTCATTTTTTAAAAGTGCATAAAGTAAGCCCATATCAAATGTTAGATCTTCAGCCCCACAAAGGATTTTAATGAGGAAAGAATTTATGGTCTTTCATTCACTCTTTCAACAAATACTTAGTGAGGGGTTACTTTGCCATTCTGGATATTGAGAGCACACTGGTGGTTCATGAATAACCCTCAAGTTTAAGACTATCAGTGAATCAATTCCCTTATACTTAGGCCACCACGTCTTTTTTAAAAAATCTTAAACTGGGCTGAGAAGGCTTTAACTTCCTACAGGATATCAACAACTGCCTATTTCCAATGGTCCAGTCATAGTACTAATGCTCACCACTCATTACCAGTGCAGGAAATGCTTTATGACTAGTCACAACAAATCCAGATCTCCAGAATTATCTTCAAGCATTTTCAAAATAGTACTGCAAGATTTTCTTAGTGAGCCTGCGAAGTCTTTTGGCTATAAATCTTCTTCAATAAGAGTGCTTATTCAATTTAAGGCTGCAAGCCCGGGAGAGATTAATGAGATGAGTTGTCCACTAGTCAAGGGAAGAACACAAGATCTATCCTATCTTATTTCATCTTTGGGTTTAATCATTATCAGTGTTATGTAATGTGACATTCACACATAATTGAAGACGTTACGGGAACAAATTGCATATCACTAATCAGCAGATCATTTTTCATTTACTTGTAGATGCTAAAAATTAATGAT
Organism: Nesogale talazaci; assembly: GCA_004026705.1. Classification (NCBI taxonomy): domain Eukaryota; kingdom Metazoa; phylum Chordata; class Mammalia; order Afrosoricida; family Tenrecidae; genus Nesogale; species Nesogale talazaci. The sequence goes on along the minus strand of PVJH01007183.1, from coordinate 64,078 downwards.
GCCCTTCCATGACTGTTAAACCTCTAAAAATTGCATTAAATAAATTGAACCTGCAAACAATCAAAAATTCACTATTTCTCTTCCTTTTTATTCTTCTGTTCTTTCTGTGGACGTTTCTGTGCATTCTCCCAAGCTAACAAAGCCCAGCAGTGTTAGAAACAGAGGCTTAAGGAGTAGCAACTTACTTTGTTTCGGTTCATTAGATCGCTGACAAGTAACTTGCTCCTGCAGTATCCAAAATGCTCTTTTCCCACTTGATTCTTTCATGTCTGGTATTTCTCTCTAACTTCCTGGTTGTAACACACTTGGATGCTATTTCCAATCTGCTAATTGGGTCCAGGGGAGTGTCCTGGCTGGGCTGGGGCAAAACAAAGGCCATGTGGAACTTGCTGGGCTATGTGCTCTCTGCCTGGGCCTGCCTGGCTGGAATCCCCTGTGGTAGACCTGCATGCATGCCCTCTCGGCTGGAAAAGCTAATGGGAAGGGGTACTCTGCCCCCTGATACTGCAGCCTCCAAAAGCCAAGCCGGGAAAGGCTGGTTCAATCCAATGAGCAGCTCTTCCTGGGAGGAGTTTAACTAGGTAAGGAACTCTGTCAATGTGCCATTGCAAAATATTGTAGCATACTCAATGTTTTCTAGGGTTTAAACATCTGAACGGCCACAGGAACTCCTACTATTTTAAAGTGTGTGGATTACTTAGAACATTCCTATCTCCTTTTCCTGCTCTAAACAAGCAGATTCGTGAGCTCTTTGTTTAGAACCATCTACCTTAAACAATACTTCCTTCTGTATTTCTTTTGGAACTTTCAAATGTCAGTGAGGGGTGGAGAAAACTATCCCTTTGGTATCAGCAGCTTGGGGAATTTGTCACGTCAGACATCTGGACCAACTCTCCTTGGCCATTTTAATGAATACACACAGCTTTCCAATTCCTGAAAGCCATCGTCCTTCACTGACCATAGAGTGCTGGATCTACCAGTGATGGGGAGAGCGGCAGCAGCAATGTCCGGGCAGTCCCGAGGTAGTATGCCTAGGAAACAGGTCACCAAAGGCCAAAGTCTCGGGTTTGGGCAACGTTTTTGAAGCAGCTGTGGAATGGTAAGCACGGAAAACCATCAAACGAGTTTGGAACAAAAAGAACCAAAACCTGGTTTGTGATAAGTCACTTCCAGTGTCAACTCCTTCAGCCTTTGTTTCCCTGGTTTTGCCCAATAAAACCCAATAATAGCGTTCCCCAGAGCAGGTGTAGACCCTGCTCATGAGCCAGAGAGACACCACTTAAAAAGCATGTTCTGTTGTTGCTGTTATTTCATTTTTATTGTAAAGTAGGTGACCGTCTGCAAAGCAGGTCATCTGTTAACAATTCCTACACACTTCATTTCATTTCATGTCATTGACTGTAATTCCCTCAAGATAAATTTCACTTTTCCACCATATTTCCTCTTTTCATTCTTCCTTCTTTCCTAACTCTTCTGAACTTTGCCCTTGGGTAAATGCTTCCCTTTTCAGTTCCAAAAGTTGGTTGTTCTAAGATATGAATATCGCACCAGAGTTGTTCTCCGCTTTTAGACCTATCCAGTATTTGGTTGAATATTTAAGCATGGTAGTGAGTTCCATTTCAAACCTGAAGGGTAAGAAGGTCCCAACCTTGGGGGTTCCCCTAGACCAGTGGCTCTCAACCTCCCTAATACTGTGACCCTTTAATACAGTTCCTCATATTGTGGTGACTGCCAACCATAAAATCATTTTCATTGCTACTTCATAACTGTAATTTTTGAGCTGAGCCCTGGGGGCGTAAGAGGTTGAGTGCGGGACCGCAGCCAGCAGGCTTGGCGGTTCAAATCCAGCAACGGCTCTCAGAAGCAATGCTGGGTAGCTCGCACGACCACCAGAGGGCAGTGATGCCCACAAAAACAAAAGTAAAACAAACAATAAATATCTGTTATGTAGGATATATTTTGTCATAAATTGAACATAATTAGAACATAGTGATAATCATAAAACAATATGTAATTATATATTGTGAAATATTTATTTCTGATTACAAATAAATGAAATTTTGTCTTGAAGCATGGTGTCGCATGGGTAACACTCTTCATGCTGGGTACTCATATATAAGCATATCTGCAAGTGGGCCAGACCCGCCTGGAGATGGATAGAGAGGAGTGGTGTCTTGGTTCCTAAAACCATCACAAAACACCCTGTCAAAGGGTTGTTTGACCCCCAAAGGCATCTAGGAATGCTGCCTAAACGTTATCTGGCCATTAAACTTGGTCTCTTATAATTTTGAGTTTTGTTCTACATTGTTCTCCAATTCTATCCAAGGTGACTTAATGTGATCCTTTTAGAGCAGTCGGTAGTGATAGCTAGAAACCTATCTAGTTCTTCTGGTCTCAGGTTGGGGAAACTGATGTCTTCATGGTTCATTAGTCTATCTGGACTAATTTGTAATGTGTTGCTTTTGATTTTATCACTATTTCTTAATATAATGAAAGACAAGGAAAAATTAAATAATAAATAAAAACGATGAAATGGCTAAATAAATAACAGGACATGTACTCTATGGGCATAAAACAGTATAAAAGAACAAGGGAGATCTTTATTTTCTTAAAGTATTATTATGGGAGGATGCCCATGGTAGGTTATGATGAGTCTCTCCTCCCCCATCTAAAGAAACACCTCAAAAAGACTAGTAGAAAATCACATGTATGTTATGAGTAAAATGTCCAGTTGTCTAACAATTTGTGGACAGGTATTGAAATGGTTGGTGATCTCATGTGAGTAAAGACCTGGTGATCTGCTCCCAAGGGGACTTGTGGACCCTTCTACTCTGATAGCCAGTATCACGAGGCATTGAAAATTGACCTGACAGTATCGAACATGACCACTCTCAAAACACAAACTCATTGGCACGAAGTCATTTCCAACCCCCAGCTAGCCTCTAAGACAGGGTAGAACTGGTCATTTGGGGTACTGAGACTTCAAATCTTTCTAGAAATAGACAAATCTTCCTTCTTAGAGTAACTGGTGGGTTCAAACCATGGTCCTTGTGGTGAGGAGCTCCGTGTGTCTGCAGCCTGCTATGCCACCAGAGCTCCTACATCACCAGTAGTGTAATAAAATCTACAAAGCAATAGTACCCACTTTACATAGGCTAATCTGTGTGTGAGTGAATAGAAAAAAGACACACAGTGGTGATGGGAGTCACAGAGGAGGGCAAGGAATTGGGACCAGAATGCCGTTCAAAGGAAATTTTTACTCTATCATCCCTTGGTTTTCTTATGGAGAAAGATATCTCTTCATTTAAATGTGTATTAAAAGTTATTTTGAAAGAAAAAAAAGAGGACATATAGAATAATATGCATGAAGCAACTCTGAAACATAGAAAGTGCTGGGCAGGTGTGCGCTGTTACTATTAACTCCACCCGGGCTAAGCATCACAAATCCAGGCAGTTTTCCTTCAGTGGGGTAGATCCGGTGACTGGTTCCCTCTTCAACTCTGGACTGCCACCAGCACACCTTCCTGCTATTCAGTCCAACCCGTCACGTGGCAACCAGATGAGACTGAGTAAAACAACCCCGCAGGGTTTCCAAGGCTGTACACCTTTGCAAGAGCAATAAGCCCACCTTCTCCCCTCGGAGGGGCTGGAAGGGTCTAACAACTGACCTGGTGTGCGGCAGTTCAACGCATAGCCAACCCATCTCTACTAGCTCCGAGAAAGTGACCTGCTCAAGAGGGGCTTGGTTTCCTTGACTCCCTCACTACCATGTACATGATCCTTGGTAAATGACTATCTGATGAGACCTCATGTGAATCGATACCTCTTTGATTCTTTTGGTCAGTTATTCAACAGGATTGATTTCATGGGATTAAGGAAGTCAGTCTTTTTTGTCTTTATTGTCTCCTGTATCTTTTGTTATTGGTAAGATGGCATGGTTGCACTGTGGCTAAAACGCTCACTGCTAACCAAAGGGGGGGTGGTTCAACATCCTCCAGCTGCTCTGTAAGAGAAAGAGGTCACTCTAACTTTAGGAAGCCTATAGACTAGTTTGAGTCTTTCCTGAAGGGTGGCCAGAACGGGTTAGAATGAACTTGAAATCAGCTGGCGAGTTTTGTTGTTATCTTTACCTGTTATTGAGCCAGCATCCAGCTCGTTGATAGAACAACAGATTCAGACCCTTAGGACCCAGAGGATTGTCTGGGGCTGATTTTTGGAGGAAGATTGTCAGACCTTTCTTGACTAACAGATTGTTTGGGAAACAAAACTGAGTCTCCAACAGGGAAGGGAATAATTCTACTGATGAACCACCAAAGTTTTCTTGCCCTTCTGCACCCCAGAAAAGTCTTTGCAGATTTTTTTTCTTAATTGCCTTTCTTCTTGTCCAATTTTAACACCTCCCTCCCCATTTGGAAGTGATAGCATACTCATTAAGAATGCGTGATCTAAGCTAACCTTCCCTTACTCAGTATCAGGTACTGTTTAAAGGACTCTGCATTAATTAACATATACAACTTTAAAGCAGATGAGAAATGTAAGGCACGAAAGAGTAGGTACTATCACAGTTTCCCCAGTATTTTGGCTGTCAGTTTGATCTGTGAGGAGACATCAAGAGCATCTTTCATGAAGGAAGGAAAAGGTCATTATAAAGACAGGCAAGAAAGAAAAAAATCAAAGAGGATGTCAGTAGAGACTTTGAAACTTGCTCTTAATCATAGAGCAGCTAAAGCAAATGAAAGAAACAAAATCAAAAAGATGAATATCAAATTCCAAAGGGGAGCTTAAGAAAACAAAGCCAAATATTAAAATGAACTGTGTAAAAATCTAAAGATAGAAAACCCAAAGGGAAGAACACACTCGGCATTTCTAAGTGGAGAGAATTCAAGAAAAATTCAAGCCTAGAGTTGCAATCTTGAATGATTCTATGGGCACAATGTTGAATGGTGCTGGAAGCAACAAGAGAATATGGAACGAATACACAGTCACTGAATTAAAAAGAATGGATTGACAGTCCACTTTTTCAGGACCAATATTAACATGATAAATGAAGACAAGGTTGAAGTCGTCTAGAATTTGTCTTGCTTGTATCCATAAGCCATGTTCATAAAAGCAGTGGTCAAGAGACCAAATGACACATTATGTTAGGTAAATGTGTGACATAAGATCTCTTTAGATTACTGTAAAGCAAGTATGTGACTTTGAGGACTAAGGTGCACCTCATCCAAGTCATGGTATTTTCCATTGGCTTATATACTTGTGACAGTTGGACACCGAATTAGGAAAAGAAGAATCGATGCATTTGATTTGTGGTGCTGGAGAAGGACCTTGAAAGTGCCAAGGACTATCTTGGAAGAAATCAGGCCAGAGTGTTCCTTGGAGGCAGGGATGGCAAGACTTTGTCTTAATTTGGACATATTGTCAGGAGAGAACAGTCTCTGAAGGTGTACCTCATGCTTGCTAAAGCAGAGGGGCAGCACTGTTAATGAAGGCTGAAACTGCAATGGAAACCCAGATGATCTGATTTCAGGATGTCCTCATGACCATTGCCCCTGATTCCCTCTCAGAAAGAAATGGAAACCCAAATACTTGACCAAAATATTTTGCCTCTGAGAAAGAAAACATTAGAGTTTCTACCAAATAAAACTAACACCTTTTAGTCCTGTTTGTAGTAAATAAAGGTTGAGATTAAAGGTAACACACCAGAGGGCAAATAACAAGAGGTTCTGTGAATGCAGATTATAGGAATACAAAGGAAAGAACAAATCTTGTTTTCATTGGACCTCAAAGCATGTATGAGATATATAATCTTCTTGGGCCAGACCAGAACATACAATTTCCAGGACACAATGTGGGGGCAGTTCTACTCTGTCCTACAACATTGATATGAGTCAGAACAACTCAGTCTCAATGGGTACACTCAGAAGAGCATCTAGTGTGTGGCGAACACTTGATATTTCTGATTGTTACAGCTGTTAGTGTGATTAGTCTTACTATTGTTGATGAAAATGCACATAATCAGGAAAGAAGAAACTAGCAGATGCTGTTTATATGTCTATAACATGGAGACAGAACAAATAAATGGACTAACTTTCAAGAATATTTAAACTCTTTAAAAACTGTGTGTATGTTTCTCATGCATACTCAGTTTTAGAATACCTGTTACTGGGGTGTTGAAGCGTGAGTCAATTTCTAATTACCCTGCTGCTACCAGATGATCCTAAATAAACTGTTCATCTTCCAAACCGATGAGCCTCTCACAAGTAGTAAAATAAATCCCAAGTAATTGCTCCTGGCTTGGGGGAAGGCCATTTAATCATCAGTTTACTGTGACCACATAACTTCATTTCTGATGGGTTTACACACCATCCCATTCTCTACCAGTGTCAACAGAAGGTAGCATAAAACCTACAACTGACAAAGAGCAAATCTATCAATAATCACAACGCCCTTATTCTCTTAATTAAGCATATGATCCCCATAGCAATGTTGGACAGCATCTATGATCGAATTTTCAAACAAACGTATACTGCAATCCTTTGTGAAAAATGAGAACTTGCTTCACCTACACTTTCACGGACCAAAGACAGATAAGCACAATTCTTCCTGAAGGTTAGTGCATGTTTTCGCAAGTACCCACTGACTTGAGTCTCTGACCTTGAAAGGTGGGAAGGCCAAACTTGTTCTAGTTTAATAACTTCTCCTCTATTATTATTTTTGTTATTATTGATTTCTTCCTACAACTATCTCTGCCACTATTAGAAGACCAGGATTCAGAACAGATTGAAGTACATGTATTTTCAGTGTAAATTATTTCATTTCACTGGGGTTTCTTATAGTTCATTTAAAATTGTGTGGATCTTGTCCATAAACAACCCCTCACCCCAATTTTCCAAAGTCAATAAGCCACAAAGGAACTGGGTGTCTTTCAACTAAGTGACAAGTTCTTGTCTTCAGGTTCTAAATGCTTCACTTTCTCTTCTGGTAGAGGGATTCAGTGAACAGGTCTGACATGGTTGGTGGTGGTATGCATCCTTGACTTGATTCCAACTCACGCTGATCCCATGTGACAAAGATCACTGCACCGTAGGTTGTTCTAGGCTTCCATCTTTATAGGAGACAACGGCCAGGTCTTTCTACTGCAGAGTCATTCACGCGTGGGCTCCAACTATACACCATTCACTTAGTGACCGATTACTTAACTACTGTGTCACCAAAGCTCCTTCTTGCGGAGTGGCATCGAGCCCTCACCCAATGTCACTGAATCAATGTCGCTGACGCATAGCATCCCTCCTAAGGAGTGCTAGGAAGGTAAATCTTTACAGAGTAGACAGTCTCCTCTTTCTCCCCACGAGCAGTGGTGGGATTGAACACTGCTCTGGATGTCAGGGGCGAATGCTTAGCTTGCTCTGCCAGCCACGCCCCTAGTAGAGTTTTTACGATTGTTGTGGTGGTTGGGTGCCATCAAGTCAGTTCTGACTCACAGCAACCTTATGGACAACAGATGTTCATTTTTCCTCTCTCTCCATTCATTTTACTCTGTCTCTTCCATTCTGTGTATCTACCTCTCTCCTCTCTCTGTCGTGCCTGAGTGTGTCATTGTGAGACTCTGTTAGTCTGTTCTTTATTCCGGTTGCGGACTCTGCCTCTCTCGCCATTGGACAGTCACAGCCATGTAGCAACTACCCTGAGCAGGAAGCACTGTTGCTTTCATGAGTCTCTTACTTAAAATTTATATATACTTATATACATGACTATGTTGGAATAAAGTGAGTATAATCCAGACTGAATTTGCTCTTATGCATTCATTATTATTTTTGCTTCTTATTTGAACGAAAAAAATTAAAAATTTTCTGAAGACATATTAAAACTATTGTGATCTTGAGACAAGGTGCTTATGGTGCCTATCAGAACCTGTACATGGACCAAGAGGTGGCTGTGTGACTAAACTAGGGAGTACTGCATGATTTAAAATCAAGAATTGGGTAGGTCAGGTTTATATCCTCTCACGATGCTGAGCAAATCCTCTGAGAAATTGAACTATATGAAGAGTGGTGCCACATCTGAATTGGAAGATGGCTGACTAATAAGCTGTCTTCTGCAGATGGCACAGCCTTGCTTGTTGAAAGTGAGGAAGACTTGAAGTCCTAGCTGATGAGGAGCTGGGACTGCGGCTTCCAGTCTGGATTGTAGCTCAAAGCAAAGCAAACAAAAAACGCTTACAACTAGACTAATAGTTACATCATCACAAATGTAGAGTGGTCCAAGACGGAAGTTGTAAAAATTTCATCTTACTTAGATCCACAATCGGTGCTCATGGAAGCAGCAGTCAAGAAACCAAATGACACACTGCTGTGGGTACATATGCTGCCAGAGACTGCCTAAAGCAAGACTGGTGTCAAGCAAGGATGTTACTTTGAGAAACAAGGTGAACCTGACCAAGCCACTGTATTTTCAATCGCCTCATCTGCATTTGAATGTTGGACATTGAATAAGGAAGACCATTCAGTTAAGGTGCTGCTGAAGAATACTGGGGACTTCCAAAAGAACAAGCAAATCTGTATCTGAGGAAGTATGCCAGAAAAATTCTACAACCGTGAATGGCAATGACAAGACATCATCTCGTTCATCACATTCTTTGGACTTGTTGTCAGAAGAGACTGGCCCCTGGAAAAGCATATTATGCTCGTTAAAGTGGGCATGGAAAAAGAGGAAGGCCCTTGACAAGATGGAGGGACACAGTGACTGCAATGACAGACCGAAACGTGACAGTGATTGTGTGAATGGTGTCTGAATGGGAAGTATTTCATACTGTATCACATATGGTTGCCAGGAGTGGAACTAACTAGATGGTACCTAACAGCAATTGAGATGAGTTTGTAGCTGGAGCATGGTTAGAAGTTGGATAAAAATCAAAACTGCAATATATACATTTAAGGCCAATTGGATCTGCACATATTGAGATATTAAAGAGATGTCCTTGATTAAAAAAATAATGTTATACTGGAGTCTGTTTGGGTCTCTGTTCTTTGCTTTGTAGATTATCTTTTTACAGCACCTGGTTTTTTAGGTAACGTTCCAAGAATGATACTTATCAAATTAGAAAAAAATTCTGAGTAAATGCAATCAGTCACGTATTCCCAAATTTGAGTATGAATAAAAAGAAAGGACACAGCTCAGTACTTGGTTGCATGCCTGAGTAAGCAGTAGCCCTTTGCCTTCTTACAGATTCATTCCCTGTGCTTCTCGTTCCTCTGTGTCTCTGTTCATTTACAACAGAGTTGGCTTTGCAGTCAGTCTCCCTTCATTTGTCTCTCTCACTTTATCCATAGGCACACACACTCCTTCCATACAGGAGTCTAGCCATGCTGTCACAACCTGGAAAAAGTATAGCCCCAGTTGTCTAATCCCATTCTGATCAAGGCTTAGGAACTAAAGCTATTGTGTCCCTGCACTTTCTTTCTCCTTTTTTGTACAACTCTTATCACAATCCATACAAACATCTACTGTGTCAAGCACTTTTGTATATTTGTTGCCATCATTCTCAAAATATTTGACTTCTACTTGAACCCTTGGTATGAGCTCATTTTTCCCTTTCCCAACATAAACCCTTGATAGTTTATAAATTATTTTTACTTTTCCATGTCTTATACTGTCCAATGTCTCCCTTCACCCACTTTTCTATTGTCTATCCCCAAGGGAGAGGGTTATATGTAGAACCTTATATGTTTCCTTCTTCTTACCCCACCTTCACTCGACCACCCACTCCTTTATTGCCACTCCCGCTACTGGTCCTGAAGGGATCATCTGTCCTAGATTCCCTGTGTTTCCAGTTCCTGTCTGTACCAGTGTGCATCCTCTGGTCTAGCCAGACTTGTAAGGTACAATTGCTTCTTTATTTGTAAGATATAATTACTTCTCTGAGGCAGATTGTTTGCTATTGTTGTTAAAAAACAAACAAACAAACAAAAAACTCACTGCCAGGAACTGATGCTGACTCATAAAGATAGGACAAGATAGAACTGCCCCTGTGAGTTCCAAGACGGTACCTCTTTATGGGAAGAGAAAGTCCTGACTTTCTCCCCCCAGGCAGCTGGTGGTGTTGAATTGCTCACTGCAACTGACCACTGCATCACCAGGGCTCCTATGCTGCTGTCAGCAGCCCTCATCTTGATGCTGACTCACAATAACTCCGTAAGCCTAAGTAGAATTGCCCCACATGTCTGCTCAGGTATTATAACCACTCCAAAAGCAGATTGTCAGATCTCTCTCCTGTCGAGTTCCTGGGTTGGTTTGACCTGCCCACCTATCATTTAGCCAGAGGTCCTGCCTAGACTGGTAACAACTGCCTATTCCTCATGGTGGAATGGTAAGATCTAAGTTTCTTGTTGGATCATCAGAAAAGAGATGGTGTAGGTGTGTGTTCCTGCCTCTTTTATTTCTAGGTGGCATTCGCTACATACTCAAGTCAAGTTCATTAGATTTTCTGTCTTGAGAAGTAGCTGACACCCCAGGCAGGACTTATATTCCTTGCCTTGCTGGTTTCGGCTTCTCTTACTGAGAGACTAGTTTGGATGATCAAAAAATCTACTAACATCCCACTGTGACAAGACTTAGAGCCACCATTGTTTCTCTGAGGAAACCTTGACATCTCATTCATAAAACTTGCTTTGTCTCCTCAGAGGACTGGCAGAACCTTAACAGAAAGTGAAGGTCAGAAGCAACACCATTTGATACTCAGGCCAGAGATGACTATGAAATCTTCCAGGAGAACTCACAGCAACGTTTTTCTCCAAACCCAACCGGTATCCAAACAATACTCTCAAGAGAGTCTTTCAGGTTTGATAGTTGGTTCTTTAGCTTGTTTCTATAATAGTCCTAATTAAAAAGCCCCCCTCAAATCCCTATGCTTTTTGCTAACTCCCTGAGAAACAGAATAAAATGAAATTGATTTCTTTCTTTATCAGCAAAACTTGTAAATTGAAGGCACAAATCCCAGGAAGCCAGCCACATTAAATTTATCTTAATGTTGCTAATTGGACAGACACAAAAAGAATTCCTTTCTTGCTTGTTAAAGTTTTGAAAAACAACTAAATTCCACCTGTTTAAATCATTTTTAGTATCTATTTCTCTTGGCCCCAATAAAATAAAAAAAGTATTCAATATGTTCTCTGAAAACATTTTTCATTTGGGGAAGAATCTTATGGCCATTTCTGGCTCCAAAACTTTTCTTTTTGCCAGATTTTGCTTACATAGATATCCTCCCCTTATTTGATTTTATTTGCCAGTGGATTTCTTTCTCTGATACTTTAATGTTATCAACATACATCTATCTTCTAATTTCTGTCTGATGTTAGAACCCTGTCAATAATTCACTGTTCCCAAGACCAGAGGAAAACTTATAACCTCCTTTCTGGGGTATGGAAAACAGGGAAGTGGATGAAGGGCACATTATACAGTGTATGATATGACAAAGTAATGATAATTTGTAAATTATTAAGGGTTCATGGGGGAGGGGGAGAGAAGGGAAATATGGGAAGATGATTCAGGGGGCCTAAGTATAAGGAGGATGTTTTGAGAATGATGATGGCAACAAATGTGCAAATGTGGTCTGCATTCAATTGATGTATATATTGATCATGATAAGAGTTGTATGAGGCCCCAATAAAATGATTTTTTAAAAAAGAAAGAACTTAAAATTAAGACTAAACCTAAAAAAGAGGGAAACGTTAAACTTTAAGAGGAAAACAACACTAAACTCTCATAATGGCAATATTTTAAACATCAATTTCTGTCCTTCCCTATCATATGCATATCTAACTAAGTTCTTTGCCATTTCTATTGGTTTAAAGTCTAAACAAATTACAAAACCCTAATCTTCCAACAAGCAAGGGCATAGGAAGGGCAAAGGGCAAAATCTGATACCCCCTATCATGTTCAGGAAGGGTCCCTCTACATGACTGTAGGGAGGCTTTAAATGAAGCTCAGCATGTGGATTTCCAGAGAATTTGAATCACAACAGCTGAAGAAAGGACATCACAAATTTATTTCTTAGATGGATTTGATCACATTTGTTCCCAGAAGCTCACCCCGGAGGACACAAACAAGAGATTTGCAATTTAAATATTAGGCTGAATTATGACCTTTCTTCTGTCCTCCCTACAAAAGAAGAATGGAGCTTTGTAGCCCAAGAAAATGCTTGTTTAAAACAATGACAAACGGTGTGGGATTAGCATTTCAAGCCTGCAGTTAGGCAGAAGATCAACAGGAGCAAGACCATGAACTACATAGTTGTACAGACCAGGTTGCACTTGGTACTGGAAATCAAAAGATAAGCTACATAAAAACACACAATGAAATTAATTTAACTGAAAAGTGTTATTGCAGTTTTACGTTTTGACATGTAACTTCTTCATAAAAATCTGTGAAGTCTTTAAAAGGAATATAAAAGCCAGGTTTGTTGCTGCTGTCCGATGTTGTTGACTCTCCACACAACAGTGACACAAAGCCTGGTCTGTGGCTGGGTGTACCTCACCAACACCATAACTGAAATGCATGGATTCTTCTTCACTTGTCTTTATTCGAGCCCCGCTTTCCTATGAATATTGAAATATCATGGCTTGAATCAGGCACGCCTTAGCCCATAGAGTGACATTTGTTTGTGATCTGATGCATTAAAGCCATCTTTTGCAGCAGCTCTGCCCAGTGCATGAAACATTTGGTTCTCTGGCTGCTTGCATTTCCACCATGGGTGTGAGATATGGACCCAAGGAAAAGGAAATTCCTGACGACTTCATTAGGGTCTCGGTTTAGCAGGATACTGCTTACTGGTCCAAGCATGAGGGTCGCATTTTGGTGAGGTGACGGCTGGAGGCTCTGATCTGTGCCAGGAAGGATTTTCAAGTCCTTCACATTTTCTGCAAGAAAAGTGGTTCCATGTGCCTACTGCAGGCTGCTAGAGAGTCTTCCTACAATACTGACCTCATATCCCCATGAATGCTGGACATTGAACAAGGAAGACAGAAGAACTGAAGTATTTTAAATGTTTTCCTGGCAATAGTCACTGAAAATGTGATGGGCTGGGCTGAGCCCTGGTGCCATAGTGGTTGAGTGCAGGACTGTGGCCCATGGGCTTGGCGGTTCAAATCCAGCAGTAACTCTCCAGGAGCAAGGCTGGGTAACTCCCATGAGCATCAGAGGGCAGTGATGCCCCCTTCCCCCCCAAAAAAGAAAAGAAAATGCGATGGGCTCCTGAAAGGACAAACACGTGTGTGCTGGCAGAGGTACACCGACGGTGCTCCTTAAGGGGAAGGATGGGGAGACTTCACCTTACATACCATAACATACTGCTCAGAGGCACGCATCCCTGGAGAAAGACACAATGTTTGGGAAGATGGAAAAGCAGCAAAAAAGAGTAAGGTTCTCCATGAGAGGGGTTGGTTCAGGGGCTGCCTCACTGAGCTCAGGCAGAGGAGCCAACGTGAGGAAGGCCCAGGACTGCTCAGTGTGTGTGATTCTGTTGTGTGTACCACTGCTCTTGGTCAGAGACAACTCAGTAGCACCTAATGACAGCCAACCTGGACCCTGAGTTCTCCTTCACATAGCCCGTCTTCTCAGAGCCTCTGCTCTGCATACACTAAGCACGGTAACAGGAGGCAGCCATGACCCAAACCTTTCCTGACTGACAACTCAGAGCTTCCCCTTGTTCTCTTCGCTGACGGTCTTTGGATACATGCCGAGATGCCGCTGGAGCACAATAATTTTCTCTGAAATTCTCATTATTTTCAATGTTACCCATGATTTGTTATGATCCATGCAGTTAAATGTGTCTGCATAATCAATAAAAGACAAGTAAACCTTCTTGAAAATTCTGGCTTCAGCCAAGATCCAAAAGATACCAGCCTTGATAGCCCTCATGTTATCTCCTCTTCCGAATCCTACTCACTGGCCTCATGTGGCAGAGTCGCACTGTCCTCAGGGTTTCTTGGCTGTAATCTTTATGGAAGGAGAGTACTGTGTCTTTTTACTGGGGTGGGGGAAGGGGCATGTCTCAATCAGCCAACCTTTGCTTTCGTAGCTAGATTCCTAACTTGTACCACTGGAGCATCTCCATTATATATTGCACGTACATAAAGAAATATGTTTCTGAACTTCTTCATGTTTACTCTCTCTTTTGCCCTTCCTGTCAGGCATCACAAAGGCCTCATATAATCGTTCCTTTATAGGAGAGGAACTGCACAAGGGAAGTAAGAACTCCTATAGTAGGCAAAATGAGGGGAAAGATCAGAAACATATATAAGGCAATGATTTTTGTCTAGTAATTGCTTATAATCCCTATAGTTGTGTTGAAAGCAAGGTTTTGAAATTAAATAAACTTAGATGCTCTCTACCATTTTCCTTTCTATGCTCCATGTATTATGCTTGTTCCTTTAAACTTTCCTCCCTTTTCTAGACTGTCTGAAGGTCTTTCTTCACAACAAGCTGGGTAAGCGAGGAACACTGTCGTGCGCGCGCACGCGCGCACACACACACACACACACACACACACTCGCTCCCTTTGCCAGAGTCAATCCTGGCTCCCAGGATTTCCAAGGATGGAACAGTCATATGGGTAAATAACCTCATCTTCCTCCTGTGAAACTGCTACAGGGTAAAAAGTGTCCATCTTTCTGTTAGCAAGCCAACACTTGCCTGCTAGTGCCACCCGGGCTGCAACAGTCCTTGTCACACCCCCTACTCTGAATGCCCCTGCTCTTTCTCCCTTTCTCTGCTGTAGGCTCTAACAACATGTGAACACCTTAAATCTCATTGGATCCAGGCCATACGAGTGAACATTTTCCTTGAAAATGCCTAACTAGTCAGTGCTGGTATAACGGCATGGCTAAGTGGGTTTCGGGACTTCCCCAAGGACCAAGCATTTGAAAATGAGAACAAGAGGTTGATTGAACCCAAATCACAGCCACTTTTGTCACCATTCTCAGGAGCTGGCTCCAGCCTTCTGGTGAAACAGGAGGGCACTGTCTGATGGCCAGATTTTGTTCTGACACTTTTCCCCGGGAGCGTGTTCCCCCGTGTCCGATTTACCCAGTAAGCAAGGTAAGCACCGGCTTACTTACTAATCGGCAGGGAACAGTTTCACACGTTTTCGTCACTACATGTGAAATCGCTGGCTGCACACTACAAAGCAAGCAAAGTAAGCCGGTGCTTACCTTGCTTACAGGATACGGCGCTCCTTGGCCCTACTTCAATCCCCATCTGTGTCCCCTGAACACAGATGCTCTCCGCAGTAGAAGGAAGACAGACTCACTGGGGCTGACGCAGCTAGGCCCTCTCCCTGCAGCGCCCTCTGGTCACAGTCACTGCTCCAAGCAGCCACGCTGGCAAGGCGACCTTTGCCTCAGACTGGAACCAAATGAGAACGCATTTTCTAGCACTTGTTCACTCCTGTACTACATTAGCACAGAAAATGAGCTCATAATTAAGTGTGCTTTTGCTTAATGTTGTTTTTTCCTAGGGCCCCTAAGAGAGAACATGTGCAGACACTCAAGAGGGAAGGAAAATCTATATTGATTTCAAGGCAATGTCTCAGGGCAATAATACCCTCAACGAAAGGGGTGAGAAGAAAACTCCTCTGAAAATGCCACCAGGCGAATATCATTCAGGAGCACTGCGACTTACTAACGCTGTGGCTTCAGGCAATTTATTTAAGCTTCTTTATGTTTTGGTGTCTATCTCTATAAAGTAGGGTCAGAATAGTCAGTTCTCAAAGATTCATTACATGAATATGAAATAGTACAGTGCTTAGAACAAGACATGGCTTTGGAGGTGTTAAGGAAGCGTTCATTTGGTTGATAAACAAATATAAACACTCAGGCCTGAGCAATGGACTTAGGTTAGTGGGCAACAGGAAATAGTCCATGAGCACTGAGTCTGAACTAAGTGATTTCATATGTTGCCTCTGGGACCAACTTAATAGATAGGTTTTATTAGTCCTCGTTCATGGAAAAGAAAACAGGGTCAAATAGAATAAAGTAACTTGCCAAAGGTGACATACCAAGTCAGTGACAGAGTTGGCATTGAAATGCAGAGCTAAGTCCAAATCTATGTTCTCTGCCTCACACCATGAGCATAATTTAAATGACAATACAATTATTAGTTTGTTTGGGGCACCTGCACACTGCAAGGGTACTGATTTATTTAATATGGCTCTTCTAGCTAAAGTCTCCATAACTTCCACTAACTGGCCTTTTTCTGCATGTGCCTGGGTAAGAAAGTGTTAGAAGATACATAGGCTTCACCTGTTGCCATTGTTAACGTGATTCATTATACATGTCATCTTGCTGACTCAAAAATTAGGTTCTAAAATTCCACTCACCCTCCTCTAAGAAGCAGCAGGGTGGGTGGAATTTCATTGTCACAAAAATCAGGGATGGAGCATGTCCGCTGGACTCAGACCTCTGAGAAGTAAGACGCCTTTATCTAGAAGAGTGGTTCTCAACCTGTGGGTTGCAACTCCTTTGGAGGCCTAATGAGTCTTTCACAGGTGTCACCAGATTCATAACAGTATCAACGTTACAGTTATGCAGTACCAATGAATATAATTTTTGGTTGGGGGGCCACCACAACATGAGGAACTGTATTGAAGCATTAGAGGCATTAGAAAGGTTGAGAGAACCACTGCTCTAGAATATAGCACTGATATCTGAGGAGTGGCAGAAGAACAGCAGCACAACCAGTAGTCATTGCCTGAGGCAGAGTGATGGACTTCACAGCCTACAGATCCAGTAAAAGGGAGTGCTTTGGGCCAAGAGGCTGGCTTATGGAATAGGGTGCATTTGGACACTTAATTGGGAGAACTGGTTTGCCAAGATACAGAGCTTGAACAGACTAGTCTACCTTGCAATTGAAGCTTACAGCAGAGTGGCATACCCTTTGGGCACTTATTAGCAGCCTTGAAAGCACTTTTTAACACATCTTGAAGAACAACTGCATTCCGAGCATTTCTCTTCCACACTGCAACTGTTAACTTGCACAATACATCTTATAATTGTGAACAATACTGTGAGTTCTTTTTAGCATTGCAGTGAATTATGTAACCTGGAAGGAAAGTAGAGTAGAATCAAAGAGTGAGGCAGAACACACACAAAATGCATGTGTGCATTTTTACATGGATGTGTTTTATGCAAAAATGTGGTCATTGCTCTGATCAAAATTATTTATCAAAATGACAAATACTTTTTAAAAATCCATACCAGAAATACAAAAAAATATCTCAGAAATACAAGTCGTTAGTCCAAACAGAAAAATGATATAATGGTTTCAAAACAGAGACATTTAAGGGCAGCAGTTTCTTGTATTTTCTTACACCATTGCTGTTGGTTGGTGACATAGAGATGGAGTTCTGACACATAGCCACTCCAGCTATGAAAGTGTAAAATACAGCCAATCTTGCACCAGCATCACAGTGTCTGTTAGGTTTGCATCTCTTGTTGCAGCCACTGTCACTCATTATGTTGAGGGTCTTCTTTTGCAAAGAACCTCCACTCTTTCAAGCATGGTGTTCTTTTCTCTTGACCTTCTCATACCATGTCCAAAGGATGTGAGACAATGTCTTACTGTCTTTATTACTAAGGAACATTTTAGCCATATTTCTTTCAAGATAGTCTTGTTTGTTCTTCTAATAAGCCATAGTGTTTTCAGTGTTCTTTACTGACACCATAATGCAGATGGAACAAATTACACCATCAGCAAGGTACCTTTAAAAATGCACCTCAATTTACTCATAAAATACCCACAGGAGAAGTAGCTGATGAAATAAATCTAAATAAGAGTTCTGAACTGTGCCCCTACTCTTGACTTTGGCAATCAATGAGTCAGGGCATAGCAAGAGCTGGATAGGAGGAGAGAGAAAGGATGGGAGAAAAGCGAGCAGAAAGACGAAGGCACAGAGGGTGTGGCAGTCCCCTAATGTGGTGCCAATTTGAGGATATTGAGTATAGAGGTGGAGTCTAGACTGTCGATCTGGAGAGAGCCGATGAGACCTCTGTGTAGACAGAGCGTTCTCCTGAGAATTCTGGGAAATGTGGCGATATTTCCCCCTTTGAGGTGAGAGACTCACTTCTTAATTCCTTGGAAACTCTCTACTGACAAGAAACGAGGCTGACTCCCTGTGAGACACCCTGGAGGAGAAGCCACATGGGATTTACCCTGATGCCAGAAAAGCCACATAGAGACTCCTGCTAGTGCTGAGATGCTTGAGAAGCCACAAAGAGGCCTCTGCCAGTGCTGAGATGCTTACAGTGCCATTGGATCCTAAGACTTTCTCAACTATTGGCCTGTGATTGTACTGCATTTGATGTCATTGTATATGCCTCGTGAATCTGAAGAAAACTTTATAGACTGGTATCGGACATATGGGTTAATATCAGACTTGTGGGCTTGAACTGGACTGGGTTGGGATGCTTTCTTAATGTTCCTGTCCTCTTGTATATAAACCTCTTCCTTATATACATATAGGTGTGTTTATGAATTTGTTTCTCTAGTCTACTTAAACTAACAAGAGGTAATAGAAGGGGGGGGGGGAGACACACAACCAGAAAAGATTCAAGAGAAAGAGGTAAAGATGACAAAAGAAGAAAGGAATCAACCAAAAAGGAAGGGGCAAAATGAGAGGCAAGAAAGAAGAGTGGATGAGCACTTCCTTTCTTAAAAATATTTATGGAAGGGCATATTTCACTTAAGTAACCCAAATTTCTACGCTGTTTTTAAAATTACATCTATAAAGGGAATTTATATTAAGCTTTATAAAATTTCTTCCAAACATTTTTGAGGCAAATATATGAAGCAAACATTTGCCATTTTGACAATATTTAAATGTACAATTCAATGGCATTAATTATTGTGGAAGTTCTATAAACGCCTGTTAACTTGAGCAAATGGGGTGGAGGGTAGCCTGTTAATGAGGGCTTTGTGTGGGCATGGCCTCTTCCTGAGGATTTTGGGAACTCTTGTCTTCTACTTCACATCCTCATTGAAAAACTACACGGAGACACACTGGTGGAGCCAGCGTCCTGGAGCTGGAGAAGCCACTTCGAGACTCATACCAGTGCTGAGATGCTTCCATTGTCACTGGATCCACAGACTTTCCACCCACTGGCCTGTGATCTTCCTTCATTCGGCATCATTGCATGGCTGTGTGAGTCTACAGAGTAATTTATGGATTGATGTCGGGCATTTGGGTTAGTACTGGACATATGGACTTGATCTGGACAGACCTGGGATGTTTTCTGGACAGACCTGGGATGTTTTCATAATATGCAATTACTCTTTGATATAAAGCTCTCTCTTATACACATGAGTGTCTCTGGATTTGTTTCTCTAGTCAACCATGACTAACACAACTACGTTCATAACATTCAACTATCACCACTAAGAAAAGGCCAGTGTCCTCTAATTTAAGAGAAAACCCAAAACTCACTGCTGTTGTATTAATTCTTTCTATTAATTCTTTCTATGACCTGGCATCTAAGACAGGGTAGAACTGGCTCTGTAAGTTTCTGAGACTGTAACTCTTTGTCTCACAGAGCTGGCTGGTGGTTTCTAACTGCTGACCTTGTGGTTAGCAGCACAACGTGTAACCATTACTAGGATTTCTCAGTGTCCCCTCCAAAAAAAGCAAACTTATTGCCATTGAGTCGATACGGAGTCACAGCGGTCCTATAGAACTGGGTAGGGCTGTCCTGTGAGTTACCGAAACACTCCTAGTTCTTCGTTATTTAATTTTTGAATGTGAGAAAACCCAGGCTAGGCTCCTAAGTACCAACATGCCAGTGTAGGACTCATACTCGAGTCTGGTCCTAAAAAGTTAGCAGAATGCATGAGAAAATGGCCTTCGTGAATGTCACTTTGCCTCAGAAGGACAACTCTGAGCCAAAGCTCAAGTCATCACGATGCCGAATCAAGAGCTGCACATACTTGATTGTGGCTGACAGCCTCTTTCTGACAACACATCAAAGTTACTAATATTTCTTCCTCCCAGAAAGTTCCCCTTTCCTATTTCTTCAGAATCTACATTCCAACATCTCTGCAGACCCGTGTGATAGTGCAGGTTGATTGATAACAACTGTGTCTTCCAGCAGACAATTCCACCCAGGAGGATCACAGATGGTACAATGACTTGCAGTAATTTTCTCACTGAAGAACACTGGGCTCAGGCATCCAGGCCATATTCAGCAGAGAATCATTTCCAGTCAACTCCACAGAGGAGACTTTGCAGCCATAAGCTTTCACATGACTTGTTATCGGAGTTTTCCATCACTGTCTATTTAAGAAAATATTGAAAGAGCCAGACACAGGCTCTGTGGCTTTACAATGTCAGTTCCCCAGCCCAGCTGTGTGCATTGAAATGAAGACTAGTACAGTGTG
This sequence comes from Nesogale talazaci, assembly GCA_004026705.1. Classification (NCBI taxonomy): domain Eukaryota; kingdom Metazoa; phylum Chordata; class Mammalia; order Afrosoricida; family Tenrecidae; genus Nesogale; species Nesogale talazaci. Next base: position 43,657 of record PVJH01007183.1, on the reverse strand, counting down.
TTGGCAATTTCTGCTATCTGCTACCTCAGGTGTGCACAAATCTCTTCCCTGTGGACTTGAAGGCCTGCCTAGCCAGTGACAGTGACAAGAGGAGATGGAGAAATTGGTCTCACATCTCTGCTGATTTTAAGGGCTGGCATGACAGGGAGTCACATAATTGGACTAAAGAATGGATTATCCATTCTGATCATTGTGCTCAATGCTTTGAAAATCCTAAAGTTCTTCTTGCCTAAGGGAAACCTCAGTGGGATGAAAAGATTCACTTTGAAACTAAACTCATTCGATTTTTAATCCCAGCTTTGCCATAAACATACCAGCCATTTCACTTTGAACAAGTTACTTAGCTTCTATAAACCATGGCTTCCTTGTCATTGAAATATTAGAAATAATGTTGCTTGCTGTCAATTCAGAATCACTGCAGTCCCACAGGCAAGAGGAAAACTGCCCTATAAGATTTGATGGCTGTGGCTATGAAAGAATGACTTTTCATACACTGAGATCGACCCAGAGATAAGGCTGTGTCTCATCTTCTGGAAGAAAATGATATGAAAATATGAAGCTCAGAACCATTATAGTTATTTCCTTACATTAAGAAATCCATCCTGAGATAAATCTGATGTCATAACCAATAGGACACAAAGTCATGAAACTGGGAGCATGAAGAGACAATTGAGTGGACAGATTAAACATATTATAAAGTTCAAACTGGGGCTATTTCAACATATAACCAGGTAAATTTTGGTTTAGAACACATAAATATTGATGAGTATGTAACAATTTACTTAAAATCTAAGAAAATCATCAATATTGTAAAAGAATAAGAACACATAAAAGCCTATTGTACTCAAGAAAGTAGGTGGGAAGAGATTTTTGAAAGTTGGGACTGAGAGAAAGTCAGGAGAAAGGAAGGCAGGGAGTGGGAAGAAGTCCACACCTACTTCCAGCAGTCGAGAATCAACTGTCCTTGAAGCATCCTGACAAAAGACCTCAGGATGGATCCAAGGAAATGCCTAGGACTAGGGACAAACTGGTCAAGTGTGAACAAATAAGCAATATAAAAAACTTTGGCATAACATTAGTGGGGTTCAGGGGGGAGGCAAGGGGCAAAATCTTATGAAAGGTCAAAGTTACCTTTCTTGTGCTTTTCTTGTAAACAATTTGTCCGTTTATTATACTATGATTACTTGCATGTTCTCACGATATGGTTATTGCCAACGGTGTTTGCCCACGATGTTTATAATAACCACAGGATCACCTGGTATATTAGACAAGGTTCTCTAGAGAAACAAAACCAGGACACTTGTGATTTGCTACATAGATAGATAGAGAGATAGAGAGATAGATAGGCAGCATGAAGGAATATAACAGCTAATTATTCCACATAGCAGTAGAGACAGCTCAGTTCCACTAACTTACATGAAATAGTTAAAATACTGGAAGTCCTTCAACTCACGAGGCCTGCTGGGTCCAAGGTCAAGGAAGCAGACAGCTGAGTCTTCTGTAGACCAATGCAGCAATCCAGCCACAGGGAGCAAACAGCAAGAATGGATCACCAACAGTAAGAGAGATGACAGGATCCAACAGTCCAAATATGAAGGGATGTATAGACCAGCAGGCGTGGCAAAACAAGTCTCAAAGGAACCTCAAGCTCTAGTGACACTATTCACGGGTTGGGTGTATACTACAAATAGTGTAATTCACACATTGAGGCAGAGAACTTATCTAAAGCAACTACATGCTGGTTCTATCACCAGAGAGTGCATGCGCACTTTCATGCACGAGAGTGCAAAAAAGAGACAGAGAGAGAGAGACAGAGAGAGAGAGAGAGAGAGAGAGAGAGAGAGAGAGAGAGAGAGAGTCCAGCTTGCTGAGCCATTTATCTCTTTGCTTTCCAATCAAACTATGACCTTATTTATCCCACATGTTCCTTCTGGCCAGGTTGGTACAACAAACCTTCCTATTACACCTGGGGTGGCCAGAACTTAGCAGAGATTCCAGACTAAGATAGACTACAAAGCAAGATATACTGATCTATTTCCAGAAATGGAGTGAAAACCTCATGGTTCACAATAAGGCATTGTCTTACTTACTTAGGACACATCATCAGAAAAGGTCAATCACTGAAGAAAGATGTCACCTTCAGAGAAGCAGAGGACTAGCAAGATCAAGGGAAACTTTTGGTAATTTGGGTTGGCACAAGCCAAGTGCAACAATGATGGACTTCAACATTCCAGCAACCGTGAGAAAGATGCAGAACCAGGCAAAGCTTCATTCTGTTACACTCAAGGTCACCATGAGTTGGAATCACTCCATGCTACCTATCTACCAACCTACTACAATCTATTCCTTGCAAACCTGACTTTGTAGGACAACATCCAAATCCACTCTATAGGCAATGTTCAAACATAGCATCTCCAAGGTAGATGCTTGAAAATTCTAACTTTTCTGTTTGGGGGTTTGTTTTTTTTTTTGGGGGGGGGTGCAGGGGGAAGTTCACCTTTCATATAGTTTTATAAAATACTGCATATCAGATTCTTGTTGATTCACAATACACTTTCGCATATTAAAGAATCTGAGAAATCTTGTACTGAAGCTTTCACTAATTTAAATACCAACAAATATTTCTAGAGGAACCTCTATTATAAGCTAAGACAGTGGGACTACACAGAACCTGCTTTGAAAAACGCTGCTTCCAGTATAGCACAGTATAGATCATTTTCTCTGATGACTACCAAAGATGCCATAACATTATTCTATCATTCAGTATACAAAGTAGACTCTCAGTTCCATTTACCATGCTCTTGAAGCAATATTTTTTTCATCTTTTAGAGAAGCAATGGCCTTCTGCCAGGCTTGAATTCACCACAAGATGAAGTTCAACATTCCCCAAATTTGAGTGCCTCTGCTGTCACAGTAACAAACTGTTGTTGAAAACCTGTGCCAGTAACTGCTAAATCATTGGAGAGTACCCTGAAAAAGCACTCCCTTTTTGCCCCCACTGTCTTAAAATGCTATGCTTGCAGTTACTGCTTGCTTCAGGGATTAGAAATTAAACAAAGAGGGAAGGCTAGCCTTTTTATTAATATCAGAATTTAATAAATGCAGGTTACAGAACTACTGACATGTTTTTATTGATTGAAAAGTTTGGGGCCCCAGAAAGCACATTAATTCATTCGAGCTTTTTGAATTGCTTACTTGTGGATTCTCAATATGGAATGAGGAAGAATGAGAGGGAAGGCTGATCAGCATTCTGGTTGAACAAAGTGAATGGCCTCAATTATGGGAGTTTCAGAGAGGGAGGGGTAGTCTCACGAAATACTGTCCCACGCTCACTCTCGACCACTCTTTTGTGTAACACTCTTTTGTTCCACAGCTGATTCTACAGCTGGGTGTTTCAATTTCACTTTACACTGCCGGTGCTTTTAAAAGGTTTTCAGAAATTCATAATTCTTATAAGAACTCTAAATCTTTAAAATGAGTTAAATCTCTTCTGTGTATGTTGTTGTTAAAGAAGTAGGACATAAACTTATTTTTATATAGCACATATATACGTGCATACATACCCCCATTACACACATTGTTATGGTTTGAACCATGATCCCCAAAAGGTATCCTGGTATCCTCCCTTAGGCCTGTGGATGATTACCGCAGGAAGACTGTCAAGGCCAATGAATGACAGGGCGAGAAGGTTGCAAAAAGACTCCTCCCTCAAAGTTTTCAGAAAGCTAGCCTTGCACCATATCAGTGTACTGAATCAATGTACAGTAAACTCTCAGAAGATAAATGCTTGTTCCAGAAAGTCACAGCCAACGAGTCCATTCCAACTTATGGCAACCCCTCAGGGCAGGGCAGTACTGCCCTTGTGGTTTTCAAAGAATATAATTCCTTATGGGAGTCGAAACCTCATCATTTTCCTACAGAATGGCCAGTGGTTTTAAACTGCCAACCTTACAGTTAGCAGCCCAATGTGGTTGCATTGGTCTACCAAGGTTCCTAGAAAACTAAGATATATATCTGTATCTTAGGGCAATACATATCTATATTGAAGGGCAAAGGACACTCACAGGTTCTTAAATTGAAAGCTACACAGATGACAAAAAGGCCAAGGAAATTATGGGAGGACTTTTGGGCCACCCAGGCAATGGCCCTGCTCCTTTGTTGAGGACAGTAAGTTCTGTTGTAGGAGAAAGTCTGAGGGAAACCCTATTCCACAGCTCTCCTCTTACCCCTGCAGACAATTTTCTATCCTCAAAAACTCAAAGTACATTCAAAAAGGGCATAATTTGTGCTGCATATAATCTGCAGATCTTGGAGAAGTTTTTCAATAGTGAGAAATAGCAATTAAGTAAAACTCCCTTGAATATTTTAGAAGACTAGGAAAGAAAGTATTAAATATTGACAACCTCTGACTTTTGATGTTGTGATTAGGGCTCATCTTTTTCTTCCTTTTAGTTTATGGATGCTCCAAAATGTCTATGATAAATGAGATTGTCACCCGAGGACTGTAAGACATGTCCTCACAGAATAAAGCAGTGGGTTTCCACTGGCTCTAGATATGCCCAGGGAACAAGAAGACACCTCCAGAGAACAAAAGAGGCACAGGAAGCATGTGTGTGGTGGGAGAACAATGGTATTGCAAGACATCATTCTATCACAAGACTGTACCCCCTGTGCCCCTTCTAAGAGCAGATATGTAGATGGTAATCAAGCTATGGCATACATTTCTCCTGAAATTTGAGACTTCCAATTTTGACCCAAATCCCTAAAATAATTAGGGATCAGAGAATATAAACATCTTAAGAATTTCAATACACATTGATATATTGCTTTCCATATGAAAGTAAGTAAAAAATTACTGCCACAGTACCAAAAAAATTTTTATTAAATAGAAACATCACAGTGAAAAACTAGTGTTCATTGACATTCCTCAATCGGGGTCTGTTCAACACTTCTGAAGGGAGCGTTTCCATCTCTCCAACCCTCCCCCCATAGAATTCTAAGGTGTTCAATTTGCATCGTGTCAATGCAGTAATTTAGCACCCTCCGCGGACTCAAATTATGGCTCTTTTGAATGTACTTTGAATTTTGAGGATAGAAAATTGTCTGTAGGGGTAAGCGGAAAGCTGTGGAATAAGGTATCCCTCAGACCATCTCCTATAACAGAACTTACTGTCCTCAACAAAGGAGCAGAGGCATTGCCTGGGTGGCATTCACTTTGGCCTTCAAGAATAGTTAAAAAGATTACCCCATTGGAATGTAGGGTGGGGGAAAGTGACCATAACTTTAGCTCATCTCTTTGTCTTGGATTTAACTGGCCCAGCAGATCCCCTCAAAAGACCCTGCTTTGTTTGAAACTTGCTCTCACGATCATATTGGGAAATATAAGACCTCTCTCTAGTTGCAATTTGCTCTGTAAGACAACATCATTAGCCTTTATCCTATTTAAAAGAAAAGCAGAAAGATCAGCTCTTTGAGTTAACGGACGTTCCTGCAATGTTTCTGGTACCATTTAGACCTAGATGTTCACTTACAATTGAAAATGCCAAACTCTTCATAATTCCTCAGTAGCTATCATACCAATGGTGGTAATCCTATGATTTTCTTCCACCTGTTTCTCGACTGCAGTCACAGTTATTTCATAGAGGTAGAAGATCTCCTCTCTCTTGACTCATCTTTTAAGTCACAATGGCTTTCACTAAAATATGGGTTCTATAAAAACTATTTATTGTTGTTTTGTGGGGCAATATTTCTGCAAAGCTGCTGCAAAACTTTAGTGATTTAGGAAGCTGTCCACTCTTTTGTTAAAGATTCTATATTATCCAAATGTCAAAATTGATTTTTAATATGGCCCCAAAAATATTGTTTTGAAGGAACCCTAAAGATAATAAGTCAACTTTGTTATTGTGAGAACTTGTCGATAGCAATCCACTTATACCAGAGACATGCTGAAACATGTTTTATTTGAAATAAACCTGTACAGGTATGAACTGGAACTCTCTCAGAAATATTTTTCATGTATGCTCCTACTATTCCTGGGATTTCTTCCTATTAGATATATTAGTGACTATTTATATCAGGAGTGTACAACAGCATCTATCTTAACTTGTAGCTTTAAGTGTTAACACATTGTACATATGAGCAATGAGCAATTTATATGGCCCTTCAAACTGTGGTTACAGCTGATGGTTACATATGATTATACTCCTGTGCTTATGGCTCATTTTTGAAGCACAATCTCTACTCTGCTGATGAGACTTGACCTTTGTGAAGGCCGTGGGCCCAGTCACATCCTTGGTTTCCTTGAAGGCATCTTAAGGCATCCTTTTAGTCCTGGGTAAGGAACCTGCATGGCTCAGTGGCTGTGTGGGGGGCTAGTCACCAAAAGGTTAGCAGATTAAAACCACCAGCTGCTCTTCAGGACAAAGATGCAACTTTCTACTCTCATAGAGCGTTACAGGTTCGGAAATACACAGGGACAGGTCCACCCTGACCTTTAAGGTCTGTGTTAGTCTGGGTAGACTAGAGAAACAAATTCATAAACACTCATATGTGTATAGGAAAGAGTTTCATACAAAGGTTAATTGTACTTGCAAAAACATCTCAGCCCTATCCAGATTAAGTCCATATGTCCGATATTAGCACATATGTCCGATACCAATCTATAAGTCTGCTTCAGACTCATGTAGCACACTTAATGACTCCAGGACAATCAGAAGCCAGTGGGTGCAGAGTCTTGTGTACCTAGTGGTGGAAGAAGCATCTCAGCACTGGCAGGGGTCTCCCCATGGTTCCCCCAGATTCCAGGGCTCTGTGTCTATCAGCATGCGGCCATGTGTCTCCTCAACTACAGTGTCTCCCAGGGAGTGAGCAGAGAGATAGTGTCTCCTGCCTCCAAGAAGGAGCTACCACATTTCCCAGAATTCTCAGGGAAAGGCCATGTCCACACAGAGGTTTCATTGGCCAACTCCAGATTGACAGATGAGATTCCACCCCTACACTCTTAATTCTCAAATTGACACCAGATTAGGTGACTGTCACAAGATCATTATGAGTTGACACTGAAGGAAGCGCAGGGATTTTGGTACTGAGTTTTGTATTGGGGGTTAGCCAGTCCCTACTCTTTATTTTCCTGAGCTATACAATGATGGCACCATAAAGTTCTCCACACACATCACATTGCCTCACTTACAAAATCAACCTGCTATTCTCCTGAATGACTGTGGGTACAAGTCAGATCTCCTGTGACCTTTGGATATTTTTGGCTTCAGGTTCTGGAAACTGTATTTGGCTCATGTCTGCCTTACCCTCAGATTTTGGACTAAGCAGTCCCCTCAGGAGACATTTCCTCAAAGTTTCATGAGTTTCTGTAGGGCATTGCAGCAAACCACTGACCTCAGGGACATATACTCCAAAAAAGTGGAGCAAAATAGTATCTTGGAAGAGTTAGATATTTGAGAAATCTTCAATTCCTGATTCCTTGGAACTAGTCTGATATTAATACTTACAAAAGAAAGTATTACTACAATATAACCTTTGACAATTTCACAAACAAAAGTATCTCACTTTGATTTATGTGTATTTTCTTTACTTTTTAAGGTTACATTTTCTCATTAAGCTTATTTTTCCATTTGTATTTCTTCTTTTGTGAATTGAGTTCTTCCTCTCAACTTCATTATCTATTCTTCACAATACATAAAAAGTTTGACATGAAGATAATTAGTCTTCTATCAAATATCTATTGTGGCTGTTTCTCTGGGCTGTATTTCAATCCATAAATATCATCTATTTCTTTGGGGGGGCATCACTGCCCTCTGGTGGTTGTGGGAGCTACCCAGCCTTGCTCCTGGAGAGCTGCTGCTGGATTTGAACCAAGTCAATGGGCCACAGTCCTGCACTCAACCACTACGCCACCAGGGATCAGCCTCATCTATTTCTTTCTAGTCTTTGTTATAAACTTTCAAATCCCTCCTTATTCAGAGAAAATACATGATCCCTGAATTTGAAAGACACTTATCTGAAAAATAAACTGGAAATAACCCATTCAAAAGAAAGGTGACCCAATAAAATGTGGAAATCTTTAAGCATTACTATTGATAAGGCACATAAGTAAAATTATGCTTATGCTATTCCAAAAATGGTTGCAGCAGAGCATCAAAAGAGAGTTGTCAGAAATTCAAGTTAGCTTCAGAATAGCTTTTTGGGGATGATATCAGATGAATCTTGGATAAAAGCCCATAATTTCAGAAAAATATTTACATGTGTTTTATTGCCTATCTAAAGGCATTCAACTGGGTAGATCATAAACTATGGATAACAATGAAAATAATGGAAATTATAGAATACTTAATTGAGCTCTTGTGGAAGCAGGGAGACTGTGTGATTTAAAATTAGGAAAGGTGTGTATCAGGGTTTGTGTCTGACTTGTAGTCAATTATTATAACCCTAATAGCCACAATCTCTTATGGGATGTATTGTAGTTCTGGACTTTATACACCTGTTATCTGACCTTAGTAGAGCGTGAGAAGAGCTCCAGCAGTGGTATGGTGGTTATGCTTTGAGCTATGATCAACATAGTGGACAATTTGAACCTAAGAGCTACTCTGTGGGAGAAACACCTGGCTTCATTCTATCCTAACTGGTTATAGTCTCAGAGGATACCAGGGAGCAACGCTGTCTTGCCCTAAGGGTCACTCGGAGTGAGCACCAACTCAAGGGCAGTGGACACGCTGTGATCTAGCCAGATTTGTAAGGTAGCATTGGGGTCCTGATAGCCAGGTGGAGGCAGCATGAAAAATCTAGAGGAACGTTGTCTGTTTCGTTGGTGCCATTCTGCACCCTGACTGGTTCGTCTCTTCCTTATAACCTTTCTGTGAAGAGATGTTCGTTTATCTACAAATGGGTTGGGGGTCTCCATTCTACCCTTCCCCTTATTCACATTGATAAGATTTTTGTTCTGGGTCTTTGATGCCTACTACCTGATCCCATTAACACATTATGATGATTCCTTCTCGGCTAGTGGGTGTTTGTTTATCTTCAAGCATGCAATGTTCTTTTGCTAGCTGGTTACCTTCACCTTTTTTCACCACATTTGCTATGCACCCATTTTGTCTTCAGTGATTCTGTCGAGACTGTGAGCATCACAGAACACCAGGTTCTAGTACGACGAGCTCTTGTGTTGAGGGAGTATTTCTTTAGAGGGCCAATGTCCTTCTACTACCTTAATACTTAACATATAAATATATGTACATAGATCTATGTCTGCCTGGGAATGAGAGTAAAAAGGAAACTCGATGGCAAGATCTTCACAAAGATAACGTACAAAAGGAGCAGGTGTGGGATTAGGAGAAGCTATTTTTTGAAGATTTAAAAGATATACTTCATATTTATTTCACGGACTACATTTGTATTCTCAGTGTGCATGAGCACATACACACACACAGAGAAAAATAATTTGGATTCCTTGATATAGAAGATATCACAAGGAAAATAGCATTCGATGCAAAATGTTGAGAAAGTTTCTCATCTGGGGAGAAAAAATGTTTTATTTTTGTATTTGATCAAACACTAAAATTAGGTTTTAATGTAGATTTTAATGGAATGTAATTTAATGTAAATAGAAAAACAACATAAAATCTGAAGTGAATTTACTGTTCTTTGGTGTTTATAGACCACTAATGCCCCCCCCCTACACACACACACACACACACAGGCTGACTTTATGGGTCTTCTGCTATTCTCCTCTTTCCAGGTATGTGCATTCAGGCACTCCAGACCTCCTGTTGTGCCCATGTCCTGTGACTGTTTTGTCTTTTCCATTGATAAGGGAAGGTCCCTTATCTGCCCTTCATCTTCCTTTGCGCTAGAATATGTGAGGGAAACTTGCATGACTCCATCTCTCCTTTGTGTGAGTTTCTACCACATTACTTCCCCTGCCATCTCTTCTGCTTTCTCCTCCTCTCCTCTTCTCTCTCTACCTATGCAAACATTGCATCAGTCAGCTGACAGATTTCAGCATGGAGAAAAGATCCTCTTTTCTCTTATTACGACAAATCACCTTATACCCACTCAACCCTGCAAAATCATTCTCAGAAAATGAAGTCACTTGTCAAACACATGAGGGTCGCGAGAAGACGTTTATGGGATGAGCAGGTGAGTTACAAGAGGAGAGAGAGTTCTTTTCCACAGCCATCAAGTACGGAATCAATGGAAGGATCAATTTGTAAAATAAACAAGGCAGCCAATCCCCAAATAAACAGGGCTGGTGATGCTCATATGAACTAGGTCAAAGCTACTAGTAGCAGCCAAGTTCTTTAAGCCCATCATGCCTCGGGAAGTCTACGGGTTTGTCTGCTGACTTCAGACATGCGGACAAGGTGATTTTGTGTTTCTCAAGAATAATAGTTTCTCTTTCATAAACTAGGAAAGGTCCAATACCCCCCAATATCGAAGCTCCTTGCAATAGCTTTCAGAAAATTCTCTGCCAAGAATGGGCTGTTTGAAAATATGCTCCACTTCCAAAGGTGGCCGCTTCCTGGAGAACAAGCATGTTCCTCCTTCCTTGGGGGCCACCAGTTCCCTCAGGTCACCCCTCGCTCCTCTAGCTGCCATCCACGGAGGGCGCAGGTCTAACCACAGACTCTGACATTCAAGACAGTGTCAGAAAAATGAACACAAAGAGGGGAGGCAAAGATATATGAGACGGTCAACTTCTTTTGTCACTCTGTTTAATAACATTTATTAAATTTAATAAATTCACTCTACTTAAAACATCTTCCCAAAGGGATATTTCGAGATCCTCACCTCTCAAAAATATAATTTTATTTTCAAAAGAAGTTTTAAAAGTTGAGCTTTGTAAAAAACAAACAAAGGCCTTTCCCTCTTATATATGGGCCCAAGAGGTTTTCTCAGGAACGAACATTGGGGAAGCATTGATATAAAGCCTCTGATTCCTTTATCCAGACAGATAAAACCACACACTATGGAAATGACCCTGGCTTGCTGTCAAACACAAAGGTAAGAGCAAGCTGTGCCTCACTATATGTTGGGACACGGCTCTCTGGGCAAGTCCCAACCCTCCAGAGCAGTGATCTTCAGGGGAGAACAAATGGTGTCCAGGAAAGTCTTTAAGTGTAGGAACATTCAGAAGCTGTCCACATAGTGGACGGGACACAGCCCCGCATCTTCATCCAACAAGGCCTCCAGGTTCTCCTTGAATCCATTCCCTTCAAATAGTACTGGTCAGGTCATCAAATGCCTACATCCTTTCACCAAGAGAGGCATGGCAGAATAGACAATCCTGTAAGAACTAGGTAGTTACCAAATAAGGTTTAAAGCAGACCATGCATGCAAACCAGTGGTGCACATTCTGATACGGCAGCTTCTCTCTTTGGGAATGTCCCCAAAGACTGTATGGGAGTGTGTGCCTGTTCTCCACCTATCAGCTGCCTCGATTTTAAAACTGTGATATGTATATAAGTCTAGATTTCTGATGTGTCTTGGAAAAGAAATCAGAAACTCAGATAACAAGGTACCCTCATTCCAATGTGCCCACCAGTGTGGGAAGCTCCACAGAGACAGGCAATCTTTCTCTCTTGCCCGGTGCCAACAAGCATCTGAATTGATGACTACTGGATCAGGGTGGAGAAGGTCATTTAGTACAGCAAAAACCTTGCTAGCGGGAAGCTGTCAGAGAAGGAAAATGCAAGCACTTTCCACTAAAAAGAACAACAGAAAAATGAACACAATTGGGAAACTTTTGGGACCCAGAAAAACAAGGCGGCCCCCCAAGTTATGGCTTGCATAGGTCTCCCCGAGCTTTGCCTGCTCCCTAAAAGGCCTTAAAAGAACCTAGAAAAGCCCTACAGCAAGCAGAAGTGGGCAGGAAAGAGAAGAAACAATTCTGTGAAGTCAGGAATAGGGCCCCTGTCCACACACCTCTGTGCGCCTCACTGGGAGCGGGCAGCAAACCTGGTCTCCACAATAGCAGTAGTGGGGTTTTGAGGTCAAACCAAAGTCAAGTTCCTCCTCTTTCCTGAAAGTCATCTTTCACTAGCAGCAGGAACACTATATCCTGAGATGTACTTAAAATGAAACAGGTGAGCATACAGAGCCCACATGCATGTTTGGGGGGCGGTTATAGGCGTTCTGGGTTGTTCTTGGAAGGAGAGGCTCATCAACCAGGGACTAAGGGTCCAAGGCCTGACAAGCGGCCCCTTGGGGCTACCTTGGAAAACAAGCACATCCTAATGATCGCGATGCTAGAGAGCTGCAGCAGGAAACACTGACAGCGACCTCTTGCCCAGGTGACTCAGACCCACTGCGACCCCAGGCACTCGGTTCCAGGAGGTTTTCAATAGCTGAATCTTTAGCAGCAGACTGCCAGAGTTTTCTCCTGAGGTGCTCTTGATGAGCATAGCAACTAAGCACCTTGTGCTAGTCTGGGTAGACTAGAGGACCAAATTTCATAGACAAGCATATGGATATAAGAGAATGGTTTATATACAAAAGGAATGGAACACTGAGAAAGCATCCCATCCCAGTCCAGTTCAAAGTCATAAGTCCGATATTAGCCCATATGCCCGATACCAGTCTATAACGTCTCCTTCTGACTCACGAAGTCACAGATCAATGTATGCAGAAGCCCAGCACTGGCAGGGGTCTCCCCATGGCTCCTTGCTTCCAGGGCTCAGGGTCCATTAACAGAATCAGTGGTGGAAGAAGCAACTAATCACTGGCCAGGGTCTCCACATGGCCTCTCCAGCTTCAGAGGTCTGGCTCTATCAGGGCAAAGCCGTGTGGCTTCTCCTCTGGCTCCCCAGATGCTGCCATCTTGTCTTGTCTGTGATTCATTGTCTCTGAGACTAACTCCCAACAACCAGAGAGATAGCTTCTCCTCTTCATGAGGGAAATATTGTGAGATTTCCCAGAAGTCTCAGGAGAAAGCCATGCCCACATAGAGGCCTCATTGGCTACTCAATGGCTATCTCCAGATTAACAGGCTAGACTCCACCCCTACATTTCAATCATAAAATTAACCTAAGCACATGACTGCCACACACCTCAATCTGGTGTACCACCCGGGGAATCCAAAGCAAACACGGCCTGGACATGACAAGAGAAATGGTTATCAAAGGCATTTAACCCTTCACTTCCACTTCTGTGTTTCCTTCATTGAGGTGTGCGTTAAGTGTGCAGAACACTGAGTTAGTTAAAAATGAAATGTCTCTATAGGTTACTGCATAAGTACCTCAGCATGGAGACTTGGGACTCTATATCTTTCTCTGTACAAATCAGGATCAGGGATGCACGGCTGAACAGATTGGGGTGGGGGCTGCTGTGGGGATGTGTTGTGACAGCTAGATTAGGCTCAGAAAGCAGAGAGCGCGTCTCCCAACCACAGTCACTCTCCTCCTGGCTCCAGCCTCCCTGTGCAGTGTATGGCTTTTGCTGTTTCTCTCTCTTAAATCTGCATCAAGCATCATCAAGACAAATTTTGGCATCTAGTCAACAATCCTACCTCTATTTCTGCATGTTGCTGATAGGAAATTTTGTGTGGCCTGAGTGAAATTAATGGCAAATCCATTGGACAAAGCAAAACAAATCTTGAATTAACAAACAGCACTACTGACACCACTCCTGGGTTTATTAGCAGAGAAAGATATATTCTAAGTATTTTCTTCAGTTCAATATCTTATCTGTATCAAAATGAGGAACAAAGAGCTCATCACATCAATAATGGAATTTGGAGCAGCAGTGGGGACAGGACTACAATTTTCTTTCCTGCATAAACAGAGATCTTTGCATTCTGCAGGGAATGGGCTCTTCCCAGACAAATCAATGAAAAGATTATAAAGCATTTTTGTCCACTGAGTCAGCTGGCCTTAGAACACCATGTACTTGTTCCCCTCCTCCCTGTATGGAAGGAGCTGGAAAGTTGGACTCTTTTGCCATGAGAAATTGGCTACATGCTTATATCAAAGCTGCCACAGCCTTTACAGCATCTGCCAATATTTCTGTAAGAAATCCTATCTGGGGAGAATTTACAGAATATTGGCTGCTTTCGATTCTCAAAGAGTTGATTTTTAAAGCCAGGGTCTCAGTTGCCATGAACTCATTCTACTTGCAAATCACACCTAGAGAAAAGCCAATTTGTGGGCCTCTGACCCTTAGCAACTTACAGAGGTGATAATTAAGATAACACTTTCTTTCCCTCAGTCAATATCAACAGTGGAAGCACTCTAGCAAGATGCCATTAAGTTCTATCTCAGGGATGTTTTAAATGCTCTCTTGATATTCGTGAAAGAATTAACTGAGTTTGTATAATGAGGAATAGGTAATTTCACAAAGAGATAAAGATCATGCCTTAAAAGCAGCTCAGAGGTATCTAGGAAAATGTATCTCTAGATAAGACAGTTTCAGGAAAAATTACAGGCTAGAGGCTTAGGGCCATAGTTCCACCACTAATCAATTGAAGGATTTCAGGGCCAAAAAGACTTCTTGTTTCAATCATCCTTCTACTGGCTGCAATATCTATTGTAGCTGCTCTCTATTTCACAGGGACTTGCTAAGGATCTTTTGGCCTAAGGATAAGAAGGAGCTGGGGACCCATCAGTCCCTATTCTAATGTGATGAATAAGGACCATCTCTGAATGAAAGCAGGCCCTCCTTTTAAATTCTAGGAGCTCCTAGCGATCGTCTTCACCACCCACTCCGACACTCCACTCCACGCGGTTCCATATTCCATTTAGAGGGTGGATTTCAGCAAGCGAGTCCTACAGAGTACTTTGAGCAACTCACAGAAAGAGATACTTGAAGCACAAATTATTATTTTATATGGGATATTGCAAGAAGCCAGCGGTTACTATAATTACCATTCTGAAAAGAATCACCTTAAGTGAATACGGTAGACATGCTTGGTGAACCGAACTATCTTCCTGAGTCTTAAGGGTTTAAACCACTCAGTGATGTAGATAATTTGATGGTTATAATATTTATCAACAGATAGATTCATTATTACTAATTAAGGCAGTGCAGTATGAAGACAAATGAAGGGCTGCCTAGAGCTGACTTCCAACTCTCTCCTGGCCCATGCCTTGCTAGTTCTTAGTAACAGAATTTCAGACTACCACCAACTTGCGAAGAAGTTTCCTCATCTGAGAAATGAGAGGGAGAGAGGTAATTCCTTTGCCTCTTTATAGCCCTAAGAATAGATAATGGTTTTGTTTTTCTTATAAAGTAACGGTCCAATGGAGAGAGTCCCATGCATCTGACACACACATTTTAGCAACTTATTCTTTTCTCCTTGCTTCAGCCACTCTGGTAACAGTCATTTCATCTTGTTTGATTCGCCTGTCCAATGACTCTCCGTTGCTATTCTACTTCACACCTTCTTCTTCCTTTGACCAAATGCCATTGCAAGATGCCACTCAGGCACAAAAGCTAATCATCAGAGAAAAGGTGGAAAAAAAGAATGCTTTCCAGGTTCACAGGATGGGTGACCCTGACCTTGGTTTAATGAGTGATATTAACACAAAAGGAATAACATGTCAGCCCCCTGACAAGGGCACTAGAGAGACATGGTGTTCAGAGGGGAAAGATGCATTTACCAGTACACGCTGAAAGAGTGAGACACTGGATTGGAGGAACAAAACCAATGCCATTCCAGAATGGTGTGCCCTGTGAAAGAGAATGAATATTTTGTCAGATTTCCAGAGCTAAACACCATACTCCCTACACTTCCTGACACATGACAGTTTCCCAGGAAACACAATAAAGAAAATAGAGGGTGGGATAGATGACGCAATGAGAAGTCACAGAGAGCTCCTGAGATGGATAGTTGATAAAGAATATTACATGGAAAACAATTTGGATTTATAGACTACACAAGATCTTATTAGTATATAGTATTTACTGAGAACTTACTATAGACTGCACACTATTCTAAAACCTTGGTATGCCCTGGCCCAGTCCTTCAGTATAGGGCTCTCAACACCCATAACAAATTGTGGCCTGGAATATCCACAAGGGCAGTTCTACCCTGTCTGGGGGGGGGGGGGTCACTATGAGCCAGCATCAACTCGAAGGCAGAATATCTGGGGAATATTTTTTTGAGTATGAGTATTGTGTGAGAATAATCTCATGCGAATATAAGAAAACTAGAACTGAGAGAGAGTAACTTGCCTGAGGTGACAAAATCTAAGAGCAACAGAGGACTTACACCATCGCGTTTCATGTTGTTCTGCCAACTTTCTTTTCATGAGGCAGAAAGTGTAACCTGAAAATATCCATTTTCCACGCTCACAAAATGATGGACTATGTCTGTGAAAATCGGTGGATCAAAATCTCTATTCAGGCAAGGCATTTGCCTGAAGTGCCCTTACATGATGTCCTCATAGCCAAGGCCTTCAAACTACCACATACCCTCCCCCCCGACCCCAGCATCTAGTGAGACTCAGATAAAGAGAAGTGCTTCTTCACCTAGGACATAACAAATGTGAAGCAACACTCTGAGAAGTTAGGAGTTTCCACCTGTAAACTTGTCCTAAAGTTTTGAAAAAGGAAACAGGTAATGCTTGGCACATTTTCAATCTCCAAAATTAGATTCCATCCAGAAAGGGTGATAAAACATGTTCCCCGGTCCTAGTACAATGTTTCATTGTGGCCACTGCACTTCATGGGAAGTCGATTTGCCTTCCATGTAAGAGGCCAAGATTCAATTCCCAGCTATGGTACCTTGCGTACATCCACTATTCTTCTATTGGAGGTGGGGGCACCTAAGTTGTTGGAATATGCTGAATGGGTGTCAGTGGAGCTTTCAGACCATGGAGAAAGGCCTGGCAATCTATTTCTGAAAATCAGCCAAAGGAAACCCCATGTATCTCAACAAATTGATCCCATTAAGCATGAGGCTACCGTAAGTTGGGGGCCAATTCAACAGTGGTTAACACCAGTTTTTTGTGGTTTCATTTTGCTTCGGGTTTCACTGCCCTCTCCCTTATCTCAGACCTCCTTCCTTCATGCCTACTAACTATCAGGGTCTCCGAGCTGCCTTTGGGGATTCCACCTTCATGCTGTGGTCCAGTGGTAGAATTCTGGTAGCCATGAGCACCAATGTCATAACTGGGTCACTATCCACCTGTCAGTGGTGATTTACATATTATTATGATGCTGAACAGGTTTCAATAAAAATCCCAGACTAAAGCGACTTGGAAGAAAGTTCTGGCGAAGTTCTTTAAAAAAATCAGCCAATAGACACCCAAAGATCACAATAATTTGATCCACAACCCGTCATGGGAATGGTGCAAGAAAGGGTAGCATATCACCCCTCTGTGCATGACACCAAAGGTGAGACTACAGCAGCTAAAAACCACAAGAAAATCTCGTCATATACATATACTGCCAGTCTAGTATCTTGAATATTAACTCTGCCCTAACACTTATTAAAACCAAACTCACTGTCTGACCCATGGTGAGTATATGGGACAGAGAAAAACTGTCCCCACGGGTTTCTGAGATTATACCTCTCTATAAGAATAGAAAACCTAGTCTTTCTTGCAAAGTATAGCTGGTGGTTCTGAACTGCTGAACTTGAAGTTAATAGCTCAACATGTAACCACTACTCCATCAGAGAAAACACATTGATTCAATAATACTTATTATTAACAAGCTATTAGGATGATCCAAATATTAGTATCAAAGAAGGTCCGTCACAATGAACAAAGCAATACTCTTCTCTGTGACCCTCTGTTTATCCATTTTCTTTTTTTTTTTTTAATTTTTTTTTTTAAGGCATCACTGCCCTGGTGGTGGGAGTAGGAAGCCCAGCCTTTGCTCCTGGGAGCCGGAATTGAACCTCCATCCCAGTGGGCCGCAGTCCCGCGCACAACCACTACGCCACCGGGGCTCAGCCTATCCATTTTCTAATACCACAAGATGATGGTTAATGTTCTCAGTTTTCATAAAAATAGAGTCCACTAACATACAGTCACAGCAGCATATCACAGAATGGCATATGGTGGCTTCAGGGTCATGAAGAACCAGGTGAGTTGTAGTTCCACTCCCTGGGGAGACTCGAAAGCCTCTCAGTGAGCTTCAATGTAAAATGAGGGTAATGAAACTGTCTTTCTCAGTGGATTGTTCCATTGATGAGGGGTAATCCATAAAGGGCACATTATTTTGCAACATACTAAGTGCTCCAAAAACATGACCTAGAACCACATCATCATAATGACAACAACATGACTAGGTAGATAAGAACTCAGACATGGGGTTAAAAATGTATAGTTGGGAAAAATGAGCATAATGAGGAAAGACCTCTCAAATTTTCACCACTGTCTCCTTCCCATGTGTGAAGGCAGGTCCTTGGTAGGACTATTTAGACCAGTACAGATTCAGCATGTCATGTGTTCTTGAAATGCACAGCAGTTGTTAAAGTAAAGGTATAAGAAGACTGGGGCAAATATTGCCTAGAACAGGAGTAATTTTTCAATATATATATATATATATATATATATATATATATATATATATATCGAGAGAGAGATTGTCTATTATGATTGACAAATACAAATGATACATCCCTGCCCTCCAAGAGCTTGAACCTAATGTCCCGTTAGATGAAGTTTAGGTTGGATAACAGTCATGATGGTTACTCCTGTTGTTCAGCACCTGCTCTAGTCCCTTGAACACATTATTTTGTTTGTCTTTGATTTTTCATATGAGGAAACTGAAAGAAAGGATGGGTGGCTTGTCTAGGGAGACATGCAAATGGATATGGGGCCAAGACTTGAACGAGGGTCTGACTGCCTTGACTACCTAGCTCTCCAGTGTTGGCCTTGTAGGAAGCACCAGTCTTCATTTTTATCACAGAGAATTTGAGATGCAGACAACAGCTCTCAGATGGAGAGTGTAACAAATTGACACTAAACTGAAAATAACTTGAATGGCCACCAATCAAAGAATGATCAAATGAACTAAGATGCATTCCAAACCAATAAAAGAACTGATTGAATGAATTCTGGCATATGCAAACTGATTATGTAGTCATAAAAAAGGAAACATATGTGTTGAGTTGGATGAATGTTCATGGCATATTGCTAATTTTTTAAAAAGAACCCTTTAAAAAACAAATTGAAAAATAAATCCAAGTGAAAGGAGAAAGAAGCTAGTATAATAAAATTAATCTGAGTCTAATATTTACATTTCTTTAGGCCTATTTTAATTTTTTTTCAAACTAAAAGAAACTATACTCTATCAAACATGATTGAAATACAGTGACATGGGTAAGAAGACAAGTTTTGAATTCAGACTGTTCCAAGGTCATCTCTCATTTCTACTAACTCGGGTATTGGGCAAACCACTGATTTCTGAACCCTGTTTCCTTGCAATTTGGAGAGAAGTAACTTCCTGCAAAGGGGACGGGGTAGTTCAATGGCAGAATGCTTGCCATCCACACTGGAGACCCAAGTTTGAATCCCAGTCAGCGGACCTCGGGCATAGACAGCACTCTTTTCACTCAGTGGACTCCGTTTGCTTGTATGCTGCTGTCATACTGCCCAGACGTGGGAAGACTGAGACAGACTCACACGAAAGGCCGGGGATATCTACTCCTGAAAAGCCCATGGGTCACACAACACAATTCTACTGCGCCTTGGATCTTGAGGGCTGACTCAACAGCAGTAAGCAGCAGCTCTTCGACTAGAATCATGCCCTGAGAGTGCTGCGCTATCAGTAGATGGCGGCAATGACTTTAATGAAGTTTCCCAGCTAGTCCTGTTGGGTAAGTGTTAGACTGCTAACTGAAAGGTGGGTTGACGTTCAATCAAGAGCTGCTCTAAAGAGAGAGATGAGGCTCTCTGGTCCCACAACGATTCAGAATACTTCTCAGACTCGAGAAATCATGGCTGTGGGTTCTGATTCAGCACTACTTTAAGAAGACCAGGTGCTACACTGGTTAAGCACTGGCTGCTACCTGTTCTGCGGGAGAAAAATCTGGGGAATCTGCTCTCCTAAAGAGTCGGATCGGCCTAGGGTAGAGCAAACCTGTCCTACAGGGTGGGAAGCAGTCAGAATGACGTAGGGATACACAGCAACAGCATTCCTTTAACGATTAGCTAATTGCCTTCAAAGTCTGACTTCGCTGAAAACAGAAATGCTTCTGCAGATTGACATTTAAAAGACCACCAGAGTGAAAAACATGCTCCAGCTTCCAGGAAGGTACTTGTGAAAGCGTGGGCTGGTGAATAAATGACATTTGATTTCCTATTCCAACATCATTCCATCTCAACGTTTTTTGATTAGGCAGCCACATGGTGCTCTCTAGCTGCCTGGCTTGCTTCCCTCCCGCATTTTCAAAGCTGAACTATTCCAAATGCAAGGCACAGTTTTCCAGGTTTCCTGCCCGCCACGGTCACAGATCACTCAGACGTCTTTGGGCACTATAGCTTTGAAGCAGGTAAGTTAAGAGCTCAATGGACACAGCCCAGTTAATCCACACCTATGTCAGAAAAAGAAAGAGGAGAGAGAGAGAGAGAGAGAGAGAGAGAGAGAGAGAGAGAGAGAAATGCCCTCTCCATTTACCCTCTAGTGACGAGATTTTAACATTGTAAAGCGGGACACCACTGACTGGGGTGGGAGGGTGGGGGTGATTGAGAAGGTATATTCCCTTCTCGTACCTCCCGCAGTTCCTTAGCCCGCTATGCATTCTTTCCAAAAATCGGGACTTTTTAAAACGTCGCGGGATGTGGGGAAAATTGCTTGAGATTGGGACTGTCCTATCAAAAGCAAGATGTCATAATGTGACCAGATTTTAAGTGGGACACCATTGGTGGGGGGCAGGGTGTGAGTTCTTGATTAAAAATTTGGTCTATATGGAGCAACAAAAATTGCCATAGAATACAAAAAGAGTATTTCAATATATTTATTTTCATTTTAAAACGCCGCGGGATGTTGTTAAATTGTTAAAAAGCTGGACGTCTGGTCACTGCGGCAGTCTTGGGCTCTTGAGCAGCTATACAAATGAATACCATACGTTTTGTTTTTTAAATTTTGTTTTTTAATTTATTAATATCTCCATAGTTCAATTACATCCAGTAAAATTGTACAATTGCTACCAAACATCCTTTTCCTTTCTGGACCCCTTGACATCGTCTCCCTTTTAATTTCTATATTGATGGTTGTTTTGTTTTATTTGTGTTTATCCATTTAGGGTGTATCTCAGAGGCTTTATGTCCTTTGAGGTCAGCCTCTTTGCATTTGAAATCCAGGATTGATGAACCTATTGGGACACCGTTTGTAATTTTGTAGATTGTTTTGGAAAATCCCAACTGTTTTGTAAACCAGAGCAAATAAAACTAATCCATCCATCGTGATCACGCTACTGCAAAAATTAAATTTGTTTTCACGTAGAACAGCTAAGCCAATAGGCTCAAGTTAATTGCAACTCATGGAAGGCAATCCCATGTTTTCAGTCAGCGATTCTCAACTTGTGGATTGTGACCCCTTTGGAGGGGGGGGAGGATCAAGCAAACCTTTCACAGGGGTTGCCTAAGACCATCGAAAAACAGAGGCAGGTCCACCCACATACGAGTACCTGGTGTGAAGACTGTTACCCATGCTACACCAAGCTTCAAGGCAAAATAACATTTATTTGCAATTAGAACAAAATACTTCACACTATATTATTGTTTTGTGATAATTCACTCTTCTTTAATCATGCTCAATTTGTAACAATGACAATACATTCTGCATATCAGATATTTACATGTCAATTCATAACAGTAGCAAAATTACAGATATGAAGTAGCAATGAAAGTAATTGTTTGGTTGGGGGTGACCACAACGTGAGGAATTGTGTTAAAGGGTTGTGGCATTTGAAAGGTTGAGCCACTGCTCTATACATATCATGGTGCCTGAGGCCTCTAGATGCTGTTTCATTTATAATTTACCTACTGCCTTCTCTGGGTTGTTTGGGGCTGTACTTCACTGGCTGCTGTTGAACACCATGAAATCCATTCTCGAGTGGAACTGCTCCATGGTGTCTTCTTGGAAGCAATTTTTAAAATCATTTTATTGGGGGCTCATACATCGTTTTTCACAATATATAAATAAGCATACTGTGTCAAGCACCCTCACGTGTCCACTTCTATTATTGTTCTCCAATCGTCCGCCTTTTCCCTTAAGCCCCTAGTATCGGCTTTCTTGGAAGCAATTTTTATGGACACAGATCACCAGGACTTTCTTCCCTAAGTGTGCATTTAGGCACAAACTGTCTAGATTAATATCTGAGTGCAAACTATTCGCAATACCCAGGAGCCAGTCGGAGGAGATGCTGGTATTAAATGATGGGCTTTTCCACAAGTACCTTTTTATTCAAGAATGATGGTGGTAGAAGTACAGGTGATGGTGGCAATGATAGCGGTTGAAATGTATTGATCATTTACCAGGTTCCAGACATTAAGCTAAATGTCTTTCCCCAGCAAACCATATGATAAATATTACCAGTGAGACAGATCATTTCGATAACTCAAATGAAGTCCTGCGGATGCCAAGATCTAGGCCCAGGGAGTCTATTCTCGAAGTCCGTGTTTTTTAGGAATACAATGCCCTACATTAAGTTTCCAAGCCTTTAGTCCATTTGGAAGGACCGTCGCTTTCTCTGGCATCAGGAGCTCCCATGGATGGCTTCCTTTGATTTATGTAAGCACAAAGTAACCCAGAAGATTTCATTCGAATGCGCCTCAGCTACATATTTAATTTCTTCATCTAAGAACTCATGACCATTTCAGCTGAACATCATAATTCTATATTCTCTCAGAATATGCATGCATCTTTTATTTTCCTAAATGAGGAAAAGGCAGGGAGAATATCAATCTTATCACAAGAACAAGTCACTCTCACCACATTTCAATGTGCTTGGAATTTTTCTAATGCCAGAAAA
This sequence comes from Nesogale talazaci, assembly GCA_004026705.1. Lineage (NCBI taxonomy): Eukaryota > Metazoa > Chordata > Mammalia > Afrosoricida > Tenrecidae > Nesogale > Nesogale talazaci. The sequence goes on along the minus strand of PVJH01007183.1, from coordinate 20,721 downwards.
TTGTAGAGGGAGTAAATTTTAAGGGTCACAAAGCAAGACCAAGACCAACTGTCATTGAATCAACTCTAATGCATAAAGACCGCTGGACCCTTTGAGAAGAACTGCCTCTTGGGGTTTTCCAGGATGTAAACTTTTGCCACAGTAGGAAGCCTCATTTGTTGCTATTGTTGTTGCTGCTGCCAACAGGGTCCCTTTGAAGAAATGACCTGTTGCATTCTGTGGCCTGCCATTTAACCTGATGATTGCAGTTCCTGCATTTTCATATGTGTGTAATACCAGACCTTTATTTCCAAGCAAACTGCCTTCCCATTGAGGGCTGGAGTCACCCAATGCTAAGCACATGCAATCCTATTATAGCCCCCCCCCCTTCCAAATTTAAAAATAAAAAACCCCTCACTGCTGCCATTTCTGGACTAACGACAGCTCCACATTGCCACAGAGGAGAATTGTTCCATAAGTTTTTTCTGAGCTAAAATCTTTACAGCAACAGATGCGCTGGACTTAGTTCTATAGTGCGGCTGAGTAGGTTCAAACATGCAAACTCTGAGTCAGTAACTGAACTAATTAACCTTCTTGCAACACCTTATCTACAGCCATGCACCATGTGACATCCCTTTGGCGGGCCATGTCTGACCACATGCACATCCATGGTCTTAAGCTATAATAACTCACAACTACTTACTGCCATCGAACAGACTCAAATGCACAGAAACATGAGAAGGGGAGGGGGGAAATGCCTCTTAGGTTTCCTGGTCCTGTAGCTTTTTAGAGGCAGAAAGCCTCATCTTTCTCCTGTGAAGCGGCTGGCTGGTGGGTCTAAGCTGGTGATCTCATGATTAACAATCCAAAGAAGGATGGACTCAAGCCACCAGGACTCCTCATCACATTGTGTCAGAGTTCACCACTCCCAGTCAGAGAATGAAGAGTATTAACATGTATATCCAGTACACACCACCTGTATATCATGTTTCATGTATACAAAACAACTGCACTACCAGGTATATGGTCCAGTTCACGTATAACCTATTCAACAAAAAAGATATTTCAAAAAGTTCATGGAGAAATTCTATTAACTTAATTTCATTTCCCATGAACTTTTTGAAGTTTGCTCCTGTATCTTGATAGAATAAATGCCTATATTACTGGACTGTGTACCTACTCTACTGTACTTTTCTTTTTTTTTCTTTTTTTTTCTACTGTGCTTTTCTATCTTGAAAGTTTACCATGTAATAGTGTATGCTCAAAGCTGAAGCAGCAGTATCTTATGCACAGCACATCCCTTCAATGCTGTAGTGTTCCCTCTCTTTTTTAATTTTATTTTGAAAACCTTATTGTGACCGTGGCTCCCAAACACAGCAGACTCAGTGCCAGTGATTAAACAGCAAGGGGCTGAAGAGAAGAATCGATTTGAAAGTGAAACAACAGGTTATCAAACAAGAAGGTAGACGCTCGGTGGATGCTAGCTATTGCCCATGTGTTAGTCCTGTTCCACTCAACAATCTCGATGATCCTCATAAACAGAGAAAAGGTTCACCAGGGTCTGCTCCATTGAGAACTGTAAGATTAATGAAAAAGCCCTAGGGGACTTATATGAGATACAATGGAAATGCTAATCGTATAGGTGGAGGATCAAACCCCAAATTGAGTCTGTCAGAGCAGAACCATCGACGAGCACTGCTGAGGCACAGAGCAGGTTGGAAATGCTGAATTAAAAGCAGGACCAGACTACGATATTCTATGGCGTTCACAGAGTGTCCAAATCACATAGCGTCTGATCACACTAATGGCATCATCGACATTATGTGATGCATGACCACGTATAAAACACTCGAAAGAAATTTAACTAAGTCAAAGATCATCTATTTTTAAAGAAAAATCCAAACCCCTGAAAGTCGACATCAGCTTACACTGCTTCTTCCAATATTGCTTCCTCCCAGCGGAGCCTTCAAGTGACAATAACATTGATTTCCTTCTCCAGCAAACTCTGAAGGCCCAATGCCTCTGAAATTATCACCTAGAAATAAACTCATTTGTGTAAAGGTGCCCATTTCTCTCAAGAGCTAAAGCTGCAAGGACCAGAGGAAGCAATGGTTGATGAGAGAATCTGGCCTTCCAGTTTAAAGATTCTGCCGTTTTGTTAGGACATGTATTGCATTTTATAAAACGAATCATGCCTTGGCCAGTACGTGCTTAATAAACATTTATTGAGTGGATGTCTTCTGGAAAAAACAAATCCAACAAAGCTCCTTTTCTTATTTCACAATTGAATTTCACTATAAAAATTGGAGAAAGGTTGATGACAGTAAAACTTTGTTATATGTGAATCATTTTCATTAAGGGTCAATTTTAATTTCAGGATATATCTTATACTGGACGATTTAAACATGGAAACCCACTGCAAGATGCTTGCTGTTTTTAAGTGAGACACGAATCTATGGCTGCACAGCAGTTGCGGGCTCATTGTCTTGGTGGGCCTCTGAGACGAGGGTCACTGTCAGACAGAGACTGGATGTCCAGGGCCTCCCGCTGCACAGCCTGCATAAGACTCCATACAATGGAACAACAAGCAACCAAGAGGATAAAGACGCCGGGCCCAAGTAAAACAACATCCCATACTGCCCCACCTCCTCCGCCTCCCACCCAGTCCAATAGCAGTCAGCAGAATGACCTACAACTCGTTCCCTGTTTCTGCACCCTCCATCTATTTTAGCAGCTACCACTCTCATGAGTGAACAGGGAGCTAGGTCCAAAGAGCAAAGGACAGACGAAAAGGGGGACAATGAAAAAGTCAACGAGAGACAGAAATAGCACAATAATCACTGAAATTGGAGACGATAAGAAAAAAAAAAACACCTAACATTTCCTTGGAATAAATCAGATCCTCTCCAAAGCGGCAAACATGACCATGGTCCAGAATTACTCATGGAGTTCCGTGAAAATGAAGATGCCAGACCACCATCCAGACTTACCAAATTATAATGTGCTTACCAAGTTATAATTATAAGATCACTGTATCTTCAGCAGGTGCCACCACATTAGTCTAATGGACACATAGGTTATCGAGTCACTATTACAAGCATCATCAATGTCATGATATGAATTCTTAGGAAAGCTCTTCCTATAAAATGAATTTCTATAAATTCAGGCCTACCGAGACATTTTGGTGAGTGATTATAAAATTTGTATCCAATAGGTATTAAAATACTTTCCAACATTAAAAAAAAATAGTCAGTTTTAAAAATTCTCTGTTCAAACCACGTTTCTCCAAGACCTTCTTTTTCAGAATGGAATAGGATACAATATCTCTCTGTGAGAGTTCTTTACATGCAACGGAGAAGAAAATTCTCGGGCTCACTCACAGCTAGCTGCATTCTGACAACTGTCAAATTGTCTCATTGCTGAGATTTGGAGATTCATCAGAACCAACTGCCAGCCAGACATCTGGTTTTGTAAGTGTCTCCAGAAATATAATCAGTAGCCCTGCATATGGACAGGATATTCAGAGCATTGTGAATGCTTCCGATTACTCTGATTCTAACTTTTGTGGCTCTGGTATTTTTTTCATTCCTATGTAATCACTCTGCAGTGTGTCCCTTTATCACTTACACAGCACTTGCTTTCTCAAGTTTCCCAGTGATTAAAAAAGACAGAAAGAAGTCGCAAGTAATATTATATGCTCCAAGTTTTATATTCTCTGAGTTATTTCCTTAGAGACATCTTCTGTCATCCTGTGAACCCATAACAAATACTAGCCAAGAAGACAGGTTCATTTCTTTCTAAAAGCATACACACCATGACCTACCTATCCACACCTCCCTCAAACTCTCATTTTTAAAATTGGCTTATATTTTATTTTCAGATGATACCACTTAAACTCATGAAAACAGCAGGATGCCATTTATGACACCGTTTTAACAGATAGCTCCACAGTTGGAAAGCAACTTGTTCAAGAACTGGCCAGTATTTCCATTGCTACTTTCAGCACAAAAAAAAAAAAAAAGGAAGAAGGTCTTCAACAGGATAGACTGATACAGTGTCTGCCTCCATGGACTCAAACATGAAAACAAGTGTGACCATGGCACAGGACCGGGAAGGGTTTCCTTCCATTGTACAGAGGGTTCTTATGAGTTAGAGCATAACAACAACGTGTAACACACATCACGGGGATCTCTTACCATATTTCTATAACAGGGTCTTTATGGACTGATTCTAAGGAATAATACAAATACCTGACCTCCTCTTATTGAGAAGTGTATTTAAAAATGAGGACAATCTTTAAAAGTGAATAGATTTGCACTCTAATTAATCACAACTATCCCAAGAGGCGGGAGGCCTCATGGCATGGGCTGTTAACTGAAAGGACATTCAGTTCAAAACCACCAGCCACTGCACGGGGAAAAGAGGAAGCTTTGTCCTGCGGTAAAGAGTTACAATCTTGGAAATTCGAAAGACGCATTGGAAATACATTGTCCTATGGAGTTGCTATGAGTTTGATTGGTTTTCAATTGTATACCAAAGAAGGGAGAACGGTGACACTTTCTTTTTACCCCCATATAGAGTTACATTCTTGGAAGCTCACTGGGGCAGTGCTACCCTGTATTATAGGGTAGATGTGAATCAGAGTTGACTATACAGCAGTGAGTTTGGCTTTTTGGTTTGTATTCCAAAGAAGGGAAATGGAAAGAAGAAAGGGCTATTACTGTTGTCTTTTCTTTTTTGAAATCATCGGGGTCATTTAAAACTTTGTAGAAGAGTCAAACAACGCAAGTGTACACAGAGTAGAAATAAATACATAGCTGTACACACACCCCATTGTAAAGTACCTTATTTTTTGTAAAATATTAGATATCACTTGCAAAATATCAATTTTGCCAAGCTATATTTGGGATCTCTTTCATTTTTTTTTTTTTTTTGAAGAATCCTTGGTGGCAGAGTAGGCTGTGCATGTGCTTGGACTGCTAACTGCAAGGTCAGCAATTTGAAAGCACCAGTTGCTCAGGAGGGGAAAGATGAGGGTGTCTACTCCCACAAAGATATGGAGTCTTCGAGTCTCACAGGGGACAGTTCTGCCCCGCCCTATCAGGTCGCTATGAGTCGGTATTGTTTGACTCTTGGGTTAAGAAGTTTGCAAAATGCTATGAATATTTTTGTGTTATCGGTTTACTACGACCATCTTTTTAACAACAGTGCTTTCTTTCATGTTAGTCCTACAGTTCTATATGTTTGCATTCCCTTTTCCTTAGTAGAGCTCTTGCACTGATAAGTACATTTGATATTGATTTTATTGTCCTACCTTTTTATATTGCTTTTTGCTTTTTGTCTTTTTGTTTTCTTCCCTTAGATTGCTTGGTAGTATTGTTAAGTAAGTATTGGACTGAACCCCAGGGTTAGTGAGTCCAGCCCACCAGAGAGCTCTGGAAGGGTGAGGCTACCTGCTCTTGCCAAGATTTACAGTCTCGGCCGGCCTGAATGTGGTCACTTTGAGCTGACACTGGCCTACAGGGCAATAAGTTGGGCTTGAGGGATATTTTTAGGTTCCAATTATTCTTCTAGAATTGATACACTTTCCTGCCATACAAGAGAAGAAGATTAAGTCCTTAGCATAAGCACACAGTCAATCTCTAATAACGGGTTGCAAACTCAATGCATTAAGGAACCAAGCAGCCAAACAAAGGAATAAAACAGGTAGGGTATGGTACAATAAGCAGCAATAGGGACTGAGGCAAACTGCACTTGAAAGCTACTTAAAGGTAATTAAATTTAAATTGTATAGTCACACAAAATACATCCAGGGGCTAACGTCAGCCTTACTAGGCTAGTTTGCATCCTCAGCAAGATTTCTATCGCAATATCATTTTATCTCTTTTCAGACCGGCATTTCATTGGCTCTTTTTTTTGACCTGTGGAAAGGCCTGATAGCAAAGACAACACACAAATCAGGTGAGGATCCTAGATCTGCAGAATGATGACCTCAGTGTTCACTGCTTTTTCTAGATCTATCACATAACTCTTCAAGCTTACCCTGTTCAAACAATGGTCTGTATTCCTCCCAAGCACAAACAACCGAGTGGACAGGAGGGAGAGCAAAATTGACACTGGAGACTACGTAACATCATAGGTCAATACAGCCAGATATAAGATTCAAGAGCGCTTTAATGCCAGAAATTCACTAGCAATAAGGCTTCCAGTGTTTTGAAAGAGTCATAAAACTCAGTCGGTGCAGAGGGCTGCTGCTGCTGCTGCTGCTGTTATTTCCTCAGCTGCCATCCACTCAACCCTCAACTCACAGGATCTCATATACATTGTGGCCCATAGGGATTTCAGTGGCAGATTTTCTAGATGTATTTAGGTCTTTCTTCCTGCTCCCTGTTAGTCTGGAAACTCTACTGATATCTGTTAAGTATTTTAGCAACACATAAGCCTCTACTGACAGCAGGCAGTGGCTACTCATAAGGAATCCTGGCTGGGACTCGAATCCAGGTCTCCTGTGTGGAAAGTAAGAATTTTCTCAAAGAACCACCATTGCCCTCTTGCAGATGGTATTCTCTCCCTACCATTATACCAGAGAATGTTTTTTATTCTGAAAAACAGGCTTTTACATTTCTACCCAACATAAACTCTGCCCACACTGCTAACCCAAAATGGAAACAAGACAGGAGAAAGATAACTATCATTTTCTTTCATCAAAAAAGAAAGATTTCTAACGAACTGAAGAGGGAGAGAAAAATAAAAAAACTTGGCATGAGACAGTTACATCATCCTGATGAAGAATGAGTCACTAATTCTATAGAAGTTTCTTTAATTGCAGTGGAGGCACCAATATGCAGGTTAACATTTGTTTCCTTCTTGTTTCCTTAGAAGGCCATCTTCTCAGATTCACTTCTGTTTGGAAATATTGACTGTCATAACAACAGAGGATAACCATGTACTGCATCGTATATCTTAGCACCTCTTTAGAATTGTATGAGGAGCCCTGATGGTCTATTACAAGTTCATAACCACCAACTGCTTCTTGGGAGACAGATAAAGCTTTCTACTGCTGTCAAGAGGCCAGTTTCAGAAACCCCTGGGGGCAGCTCTATTTTGTCCAATAGGATTGCTATATGCTGGGACAGACTTGTTGGGAGTAAGCTTGAGTTTAGATAGTATTTTGTGGTTCCAAGTTTTCATGCAACCGTGTTCACAATTCCATGTGCAAATGCAAAGAAAAACGTTTTTGTCAAGGTCACAGAGAAAATGAACACAGCCAGAACACACACTCGGTTAGTTCCTTCTGGGTCATTACTCAGTGCACAGAGAGCTTCTAGCTCATTTACCATCCTTCCCCTCTACACTGCTGTGCAGCCACTGAGGTGCGTGGAGAATCCCAAGATCCATGCTCTGCACACTGTCCTTCTACAGAGTCCCCAGTGGAAGAAGCAAGTCAGAGCACAAGGAACTCGTGGGACCCCAGAACCCCAGGCCATCAGATGGACCACTGGAAACTAGGGAAGTCAGACACATCTGCAAAGATTCCTGGTGCTCGAGAGTCAATGATACTCAGCTTACCTGTCTAACACAGGGCTCAGTGGAGCATCTCACTCTGTGACAGACACCCTGATAGTCAGGGTTGTAGTGAAAGCATCAATCTTGTGCTGCAAAGAGTAGGTTCTAATTGCGCCCATCTTAAATGAGAAATGGTGAAAGGACTCTGTAATTCTATCACATTCTAGCACCATGATGGAATACACTAAAGAAGCCCAATGCTTCCAACATTCTCAAGACATTGAGTATTGGCATAATCAATCTCTCTCTGTCATGCTCTCAAAAAGCTTTGATTTGGTGTCAGTTCAGCTTCAGGGGAAGCTTTAATAGTGAAAGGCTTCACATTTTAAATGAGCTCCTCCATCTTCGTGCAAGTCAGAAAACATCAGTGATGATATTGTGGTTCAGAAAGTCAGCAAACACTCTTCTCCGATGCCATCTTCCAAAAGAGAATAGGGGGTATTGGGACTCCCCCCCCCCCACAGAATTTACTGATGGAAGGATGAGGCAGAATAATGCCTAAGTTGGATCCAAAGGATTTCAGTATTTATTTTAAGGTAAAATTATACTTTTCTTTATACTGGATTTCCTTCAGTTTCTCATTCTTTTGGGGAACATACTTCTATATTTTTGTTCACTACAGAAATACTGACTGAGAATATTCCAGCATAGACTGCTCGAGCAGTACACAGCTCGAGCTGTGAAGTACACAGCACAATCCAGAAGCCGTACAATCTCATTTTACAACCTCACTTGCTTTAACCCCTCCCCCCTGGGTTCTACCAGTAAAGAGAGAGTTGGATCCGTAGGCTTGTGACAACAGACAGTGATTTAATTTCTGATGCACAGCACTAAGGTAGCCCTCAACAGCAGTCACAGGTCCAGGAGAGATTGTTTTATGATCCTCCTCTCTCCAAACCTCATTTAATGGAACGCTCTCACAGAACAGCCTACCAATTAAATCATAATACCTGAATATCTTGGAGAAGAGATTCTTAAATGCAATAACAGTGTTTTTCAACTGTTTTTATAGCCTTGGGCATAGCTATTTATATACCTCCAGGATAAATTTTAGGAAGAACTTCACTTTGTGCAATTTTCGCTTGCCAGCTTTCATAGTCTGTCTTTCTCAGCAGCAGGAGTGTTCAGGAGCCAGGAGCCTGGACAACTCACGAAGTCAGAGAGGGAACAAGTCACGGAGAACTGGTCAGCTATATTAGAAATAGCACTTCTATTTGTGTTCAGACTAGTGACGTAACATACACATCCACTTTCAAACACAAGCAAGAAATAGCTCTCTCATTTCACCAAACACTTGCCAAGGGTTTCACTACATGGCACACACTAGCCCTGCTCATGGCTACACAGTTCTCAAGGTTGGGTTTGTAGCACAGGGTGAATGACATTAATGCTCAGAGAAGTTGGAACCTACAAGCGAGATCCAAAATCCCTGCAGACTCCAAACATTCTTAAAAGCATGAAGGTACAGGGCCACCCCAGCTTTACAGACCACACTGAGGAGGACACTCTGCAGCCCTGCAGAGCTGCTGAGCCCCACACCAGACGAACTGGGCCCTCTGCTCATGAACCCTGGCCCTCCAAGGACCTTGCAGCAACTCAAAACTCTCTCCAACCCCGGTTTGATTTTTCTGTTTCTGAGTTTCTTCTTTCCCTTCTCTCCATTCTTCAAAAACAAAATCAGCATCTGAATAACCTTCAAGTCACATTGTGAACTGATCTGAAATCTGAACATTGTTGTCTATTGACGGGTTAGATGTCTTAATGAATGTGGTTCAGTAAATTTCTTCATTAAGACCATGACTGAGCATCAGTTGCCGTCAAACCGGGTGTCCCTTGGGTGTTAAGAGTTGAGTTGTACTTTCTATTTTAATGAATAATTTATGGAAGTAGATCTAGACCTTTCTTTTCAGGTGCCTTTAGAGCGATTAGAACTGCCATCTTTCTTGTGTGCAACTGACGTGTCAACCCAGGTACTTCTTGGGCAAGATTGAATGAAAAACTGAACTCTAGGACACAGTAGAACTTCCCCTAGGGTTTCTGGAACTGTACATTTTTATGGGAGTGCAAAGCTTCAACTTTCTACTTCATGGAGGCTCATGATTTTGAACTGCTGAACTTGTGGTCAGCACCCCCACATGCAACCCACTCTGCCACCAGCACTCCTTTCAGGCAAGAAAATCATTGCTGAATAAGGAGCTCAGAAGTTGGAGTGACTTTAGAGAGTGAAAAAAAATGAGTAAATGATTATGGAATGGATTTGAATGGGCAAAGATGAGGGAATGTAACCAAAAGCTGTAAACATTTATAAACAGGTGATAAAACACATAATAAAAGCCTATGAAAAACAGCCTATCAGGAAAAAACTTCTAGAGTTAGCTTTGTATCAGGGCTGGAAAGGATGAGTAAACAGTTTACCAAGTAGAAAGAAAGAAAATAGAAAAGAAAAAAGGCAACAGGTATTCCAGGGAGAAGAAAAAAACCTAGACAAATGTGTGGCAAGTGAGGTCAGAGGTGAGGCATTTAGATAAGTGTGTGATGAGGATGAGGCTCAGAGAAGCTCGGTGCCATCCACGCGCTGAGACACAGTGCCAGAGACCACCTCCCCACAACCTCCCGTGGGGATAGATGGAGACTCAAAATGGGAGGTTGAGGTAAGAGGTACACAAAGGGTTTTAGGCCTTCTTCCTCAGTCGAGAAGCTATACCGAAGATGTCTGAACAAAAAAAAAAACTAATCAGTTGGATTTCATGGTCTGGCAAAATTATTTTGATAGAAATGTAGACAAAGTATTAGAGAATACATAAGGTGTGGATAGCTTATATTGTAGTATTCGGGGAAGAGGTTATCAGAATATGAAATAAGGAAACGGGGCAGGACAGGAAGGATAAGCTAGAATTCTTTGTGTTTAAGTGAAACAGGAAGAATTTGGTAAATGATGCAGGTATATTAGCCATGATTGAAGGAGGAAAAGAGATTTATTAGAACAGAAGAGACATTTCCACAAAGAAATGTAAAATTTTTATTTCTAGGTTTTTATGTAAAGGTGAGTGGTTGGCAGGTGAAATTTAAGGTTGAATTCAAGGCTTTAAGACAGATTTGAAAAGCCACTGACTCTGACAGACAGTAGGTCAAGAGCAATAATCTTGCTGTTCTTTGAGAGGGCAATTTGAGTGGGAGACAAAAGCCAGAATGTACTGTTAGGAAGGTATGTAAAGTATGTTCCATTGCTAGTAAATGCTCTCAACTCCTTCGAAGTGTCTGTTTTGCTATTTCTTCTGAGGAGTCGAAGCTCCCAAGGGCAGACACCTTGACAGATCTCCCTGGGACGTTTCACAGTCATGTTGCAGGCACTAGCAAACATGCTGAAGAGAAAGGAGATTGAGAAAGAATGGCGATAAGACCCTTTACCAGACAGTCCTTGGCGGAGTCCTTGGGAGCTCCTGAAATCGCACACAGCAGCTCTTTGTCTCTCACCTCTGTAAATTACATTCAGGTTTCCTCCTGGCTGAAGACCTCTGCTTGTTTTCCATGGATTAACGAACGATTCTGAGTGAGCAGGCATGGACTTGCCAAGTCATCTAATTCACTTGGCTGGTGGGTCTCACTTAAAAAGCCATTAACAAGAAAGACTAGAGGGGTGAGATTTGTCCAATTAAGGCAATTGCTGCAGTGTCCAAATACAAAGCAGCTGGACCCTCCTCACACCATCAGCTATTCAAAGAAGACTTGAGCAATTCTCTCCTAGCATGACTGAAACTTTGGAAGCCATTGAGGCCTGACAAGGGCAGATTAAAAATTACAAACCACCTTCCTCTGCATATCTCTACTTTTAAAGACCTGAAAGAAACTTAGGTGGTCTCAACAAAGGTTTCTAAGCTATGACCCCGAAAGCTCAAGGAACAAAAGAGAAAAAAATAGGTAATGTGTATTTCATCAAAATTAAAAACTGTCTTTTCAAAAGACGTCAAGAAAATGAAAAGAAAACCCCCAGAGTTTGGGGGCAGGGACATTTGCATATCCATTTGACACAGGCCTTGTATCTGGAATATTATCTGTATCTAACATATATGAAGAACTCTGACCAAATTAAAAATCACATTAGAAAATGGGTAAAAAGGGTTGAATGCACATTTCTCCACAGATACGCAAATGAATGAGAAGTACATGAAAGGATGTTCAACATCATTAATTATTTGAAATATGTAAATCAAACCCACAATGAGAAAACCATTTCACATACACAACTCGTAGGGACTCCATTGTGTGTAAGACCAGAACTACTCTTTGGGTTTTTGAAGCTGTGATCGTAGGGGAGCACACTGCCAGATCTTCCCAGGGTTGGAACCACGAAACTTTCAATGCATAAATTGAGTATTTAGCCATTTGTTCTACACAGCCACTTTTTCAGTTAAAATTAAAAACACAAAATGCAGACAAAACCAAGTGTCGAGGAAGATGTGGAGAAATTGGATTTCTCATATATTGCAGGTGGGATTACAAGATGGTGCAGCTGCTTTAGAAAATAGGGTGTCATTTCAAAAAGTGATATAGAGAGCTGCTACATAATGCTACACTGCACTACTAGTATTAAAGCTTTAAGTGCTAAATGTGAAGAAAACTATTGTGAACAGTGGAAGCCCTATTTCCATCTTGAATATCTGCCTCTCCTGTGTCCTTCCAGATAACTGAAAGGCAACGCGAAAGTCTGGTCCTCAGGCAGAATGAGATTATTGTGACACCCCCCCTACCCCTGCCAGACCAGAGAGGGATTGCCTCACCCATAAGAACTTGCCTGAGAATGCTCTGCATTAAAACTGGGGTGGTAAAGGTTACGTGGTCAGGAATGCTAGCCTGACCAAGGGACATCCCTGAACCAATCTTAGAAGCTTTTCCAATCATCAGGGGTGGGAGTATCCTAATCCTGGTCCCTTTCCCAGTTTTTGAGACATCTCTGAGACTATGGTTAATTGATCTGCCATCAATTATGAGTTCACAATGAGTTCCCTGTGTTTGCCATGTTTATAATTTAACAGCATGACTATGAGTCCTTTGGATGCCATTATGGCCTCAGGTGAATGGTGTAGCCTAAATTTACTGCCTGTTTGTAGTCACCTCATGGCTGCCTTGTCTCTCACCTCGGTCTCGCTGGAATTTTTATCACGAGATAGACACATTGCTCAGAGGCACACAGGTGGGATGCAGATGTCACCTGAAAGGGCCCAATTACTCTAAGAATATTCTCATACTTGGTTGGGGACCAAAATGTTAATTCCTGCTATCTGCCTTGTCACCAGAGACATCCTGGGACTAAGACTTAAAAGAACCTATGTTCTGTTTCTTTTTTCATGATTATCCTGAAGCCTGAGCTAATGTAAATGACCTGTATGTAACTCCCCCAGAGTGTAAATTCCAAGGCAAAAAGCATATAATCCCTCTATATTATGATTCTAAATAGGATTCTATCAGGATATCTGTCCTGCAGCGGCTGTCTGATTCTCAACTGGTGTCACTTTCTAATAAATTTCTCTTTTTCTCTCAAATTTGGAGTTAGTGATTGGTTTTGCTACTCTAGGACGTGAACTCTTATCAGTGGTAATAATAGTCTTTCTCATCCAGATGGTTCATTTTTATCTTTGTCTTGTTTTGTTCTGTTTAAGACTTACTAAATGGGTCACTATATATTTTCCCCTAGAACACTAGGTATGCTGAAACTCCTAGCAGAATTGAAAGCATATTTGTACACAAAAATTTGGACAAGATTGTTCAAAGAATACATTATTTGTAATACCACAAAAGTGGAAATAACTGATGAACAGAGGCATAGAATATGGTATATTCACACAATGTGACATCACTTAGCGATAAAAAAAGAACAAAATCTTGGTCTATACTGTAAGTCAATGACTATGAGAACTCATTGTACTTGAAGGAAAACAATCACAAAAGGCCATATTTTATATGATTCTATTTATATAAAATGTCCACAAAAATCCATAAAAACTTAGGTAGATTAATGCTTGCCAGGAACTTGGGGCAGGAAAATGAGTGACTACTAATTGGTACACTATGTGGGGAGTTGGCAAACATATTCTTAATAAAATTGGGGTTATGGTTGTACAATCAGTTCCATGAGTATACTAAAAACCATTGAATTTTAAGTGTGCTGTATCTTTCTAAGGGGAATATTTTGAAGGAAAAAAGGAAAGAATACATGAGAGAGGAAGGGAGTGAGGAAGGGGGAGAGAGAAAGAAACAGCGAACACATCCCCTACTCTCTCAGAATGAGCCCCTAAGCAAAGAGGTCACCGCCTCAAGAGAGAGAACATTAACAGTCACCATCCAGCAGGTAGGAGAGAAACACTGGTTTCATGAGACTCTTGGGAGCAATATTAACAGAAGGTAAATGAGTACACTGGGAAGAAATTTATTAGTGCATAGGAAAATGGGTCTTCAGTGACTTCTGGTTTCTAGGTGGCTACAAATGGGACGGTTTCTCTTCTGTCTTTCTGAACAAACAAAGGGAGGAAAGAGAGCAAGAGAAAACACAAAAGAAGAAGAAAGGGGAAAGAATGGAAGCTAGGGATGCGGGCAGAGGTAAAGAGGAGGAAGAGGACCAGAGAAAAGAAAGGACAAGGGAGGAGAGGAAAATAATCATCTGAATCCAAGAACACACTAGTAAAACACACTCTTTCTGTAGACAGCCAAAATTATGGATCTTCCGCCAAAACAAAGAAAAAGAAAGCAAAACCGAGTACAAGCTAGTAACTGTTTGGTTTTACCTCCCTTAAGACCTTAAGGAGCAGTGATTTGATTACAAAGAAGGACCAGCTAAGCAAGGGGCTTTAAGTAGGGATTGCTCAACTTGAAACCCATCTCCTTAATTCCAGAGACACTAATTGCTTTCCATTTCCTTAGATTAGATCCAGGCTGAGGCTAGCTGTTATAACTACAGGTTTAGGGAGACAGTAGATCCTAAAGGGCTGTGAATGTGCACAAAAACAGTCTTAGCTTCGATAAGGCCAATACGTTCTAATAGATTTTTCAAAAGAGAAAGCAAAAGATGTTTTGTAATGTATCTCATTCAATCAAATATATCCTAAAAATGATCATTTCATCATACAATCTATAGGAAAAAAGAAAGAAGCATCCTTTTTTCCTATTGAGTCTATGAAATCTTAACAGCCTATCTCAACTCACACTGACCACTGACTCAGTAGTGACAGAGTAGCTATCATTTCTAACAGCGGAACTCTATTGGACACTACAATTAAAAATGATGAAAATCATTATCGCAATTGCTTTTCACTCTAATTTAGTGGCATATTTTATAAGTGAATAATTTAGGTCCAAAGATCCCTGGTGATGCAGTGTTTAAAGCGCTCAGCTGCTAACTGAAAGGTCAGATACGATGCTTCCATAGAAACATACTGCCTTCAAAATCTTATGGGCAGTTCTACTCTGGCCTACAGGCTGGCTATGATTCAGAATCAACCAGAGAGCAGTGCGCTTATATCAGAGACTTCGGTTTGATTCACAGCCAATGTACTTCATACGTGGCCACCACAGTTCTGCCAGTGGATGCTTTGATGTTGTTTTGCTGAACTGGCTTCAGTAGAACTCCCAAGCTAAGATTGATTAGGAAGAAAGACCTGGTTGAAAGACCTGATCTATTTATAAGAATCAGCTTGGGCTGAGCCCCAGTGGTGTAAGTGGTTGAGTGCGGGACTGCGGCCCATGGGCTTGGCGGTTCAAATCCAGCAGTGGCTCTCAGGAGCAGCGCTGGGTAGCTCCCACGAGCACCAGAGGGCAGTGATGCCAAAAAAAAAAAAAGAATCAGCTCATGAAATCCCTTGGATCACAATAGTCTGATCCATACCCAATACTGTGGACGGTGCAGAACCAGGCAGAGGAGTGATTCATTAGGGCTACTTTAATGGCAGCTAACAAGATTATAACCAAGAAGAGATTCATTTGCCAGTAAAAAGACAAAAATATAGAGCTTCCTGCATTAGATTTCATAACAAATCTGTGGTGGGAAGTTGAGTTTTTTTTTAACTAGGGGGATTCAAGACGGTCTTCCCCTTGTCTCCCTACCACCTGTGGGAGACAGTTACTATCTTGGTATTGGTTCAAGGATGCTGATTAAGGTTAAAATTTTGCATTCACAGGAAGAGTGCCATTAAGGGAAAGGTATCTATGAGTCTCACATCCCTCTCTATGACTGCTGCAGCAGAGTAGAGCTGGCCAGCTCCCTTCAGACTCTCTCTGCAAGGGCCCGGGGAAGATCACATGAGCAGAAGGTTCCCCCAGGGCCAAGAACATGGGGACCCAAAAAATCATTTACTGCTTTTTGGTGACTGGGTTTCCTATATTTCTCAAAAAGTATATCTTCAAGATCTTGGAGTATGCTTAGTAGAAGATAAGGCTGGTGATATATATTATGCCAGATTGAGAGAGATTTTAAATGCCTTGATACGAAATCTGAGCCAAAAAAAATCCCTAGACATGTCAATATGTGTACAATCTGGCAGTATTTCACTAGCTATATCCTACCCAGAGAAAACATTCAATGTCACACCTACTTGAGGAAAAAAAAAATTCTGTCCACACTTCATGGTTGAAGCCCATTGCTATCTCTTTAATGAAAACCACTCTCTCCCCTTTAATGAAAACCACTCTGCATATTTGGTTCCTCTCCCACTGCCCTCTTCGAACTCTGTCTACAGAGGTGATGGCACTGCATTGCAATTAGCGATGGCTGCATCGTCCGTCTCGCAGGCAAGCATGTTGAGCTCCTGGCTCCAGGATGTGTCTCTGCATGTTCAATAGCCAGCACTGGGCCTGGCAGGCAACCGACACGCAACAAGAAGTCTACGGGCGTAACAAACAAAGACTTCAGAATGCCCCTGTCTGGCCTTGGAGTTTCAGGAAGCGCAGCTTCTCCTGGCTGAAGGTTGACTCATGCTGTGGGCATCCTCTTGTGCATTTTTCATTCCCCATAATGGCCTCTTCTTATCATGCATTTTATCGATCTGTCTAAGCAATGAAATTTATTATTTATTAGATTTCTGTAATAGCTTTGCTCCAAAGAGCACAGCCTGATGTGTAGGGAACTCCAAGGCAACGGCAAGGAGGAGCAGAACAAAGAGAGCACGGTGCGGGCATGGAGAGGAAGACTGGACGAGGAAGGCCGGGCAGGGAGGACGGCTGCCCTCGCAGGAGTGGCAGAGAGGCCAAGCTCCTGGAGCCCAGGCCAGTCCCAGTCATGACCCAGCCTCCATCCATGACAAATTCGTATGACACTCTGTCAGGAGAAATAATCTGGGAAAGCACTTTGAAAAGTTAAAAGCATCTTATAAATGCAAAGTAATATTATTCCATTATCATTAATCAACCCCAACATAAGTCATCCAAGAGCAGGGAATGTTTCATTTACAGAAAGGGTGGGGGGGAATGTTGAGTCTGTACCTCCCTCCATCTGACTATGTTATTGTGGCTGCCTTGGAGTCAGGCTTACACTAGGACAACCCCACACCCAGTGGGATGAAATATTGCCAGTTCTGTGCCAGTCCCATGATCCACTGTGGATCACAAAGCTAGAGCCCATGTGGTTTTCAGTGCCTGATGTTTGGAAGGAAACACTTCACAGAAACCTGTTCAGCATGATAGCGACACACAAACCACCATGAAGGATGGGTGGTGGCAGTGCATGAATACCCTGTCAATATGGGTCTTCCACAGAGAAGGCAAGAATTCTACCACTTGGGTATATGAGAAACTCTAACTTCTTTCCATTTTATTCTACATTCATGGGAAGAGGTCCTCAAACACTACAACTGGTTTTCTTTCCTCAGACTTTGGTGACTGTCTTGGGAATTGTTATCCTAGGATACGAAATTAACTTCCACCATTCTTCTAGAAAACCAGGCATGGATTGATATAAGAAAGTACAGCTCAGGCGTTTCAGTTTTGTCAACCTCCTCCCACTAGCAGGGAAAATATCTTCTCCTCAGATGAAGGCTGCCTGTAGCAACTCATCAATTTCAGTTAAATCCGTTTTTCCTTCTCTTTAGACACTTTACCTGGCTCTGCCTTTATGTGTTCCAGGACCCCCACCCCCAAACTCAGCCACTTCCACACCTCTACAGCAGAGATGCCTTCCCCCAAAACCTTCCCCAACTGAGGTGCAAGCCTTCAGACAGCAAAAGCCAGTCTTTAATTTGGGTTTATTCCTAACAAGATACCGGAGCTTCTGTTCACTGAAAGTCCACTAAGTCAGCAGCCTGCCACTATTGCAACAATTATTGACAAGATCAAAATAACTATTTTATGCCTGTTTAATTAGCTTTTTCTTTTGATTCTGCATGGCAACAGCTGGGCTTCCTAAAAACTATGACTGAGCCTTGTTTAAGAAAACGGTCTATTAAACAGAAAATTGCATTTATATAGAAATACTAAAGAGACATGTATTTTCTATTTTTTCCTCCATAGTTCCAAGAATTTTACAATCCAGTTGAGATTATTGCTCAACTGTAAACAACTAGTGAGGTTTTAGCCATAAGAAGATCATCTCTTCCCCTCTAGGCTTCAACTGATCCTCTAAACCAAGGTAAAGCAAGGACATTACGCATAAAACATGTACCCCAAAGGTTTCCATGGAGATTAGAAGAAAAGAATGTCTAAGGCAACAATACAGTGCCTAACACACAGTAGGTCCTCAGCTAGTCATGATGATTTTTTTATATCGTTATCCTTTAAGATATCTACTTAGTAATCAAATAAAAATGAACCCTCATAAAATCCACATGACTCCCTCCCTTTGTGGGGAAAATTCTTATGATCTTAGTTTGGCATTGGGGAAGCTGGGGCCCAGGGATTTTTCAATCAAGTGAAAGACATTTATTTATTTTATTTATTTTTTTAAAAAATAACCCAAAAGCAAGTTTTTGCACTTCGAACTTCAATGTGACTGGCATTGAAACTGTGAGGAGGCAATCATTTTTCCCTTTTGGACACTCTCGCTTTTCCCTCAAGAACTGAGGGACCACTGCGCCAGGTGCTATGATCTGAGCTCTCAGCGCTGGCATCTCTGTGGAGACCTGATGCACCCTCCCCTTGGCTCTGCCCAGAGATGGCTATATTGGGGATGGGCATTAATAAAGGGCTGCACATAGCATCGCTAACCAAGTGGTCAACAGTTTGAATCCGTCAGCTGTTTCAAGCAAGAAAGGCACGGCCTTCTGTAAGTAGAATAAAGATGCACAGACTGAAGAGACCCAAAGCAGCAGCTCCACCTGTCCTCTAGGACCACAATCCACAGAAAGGAGTTTGCTTTTGTGTTGTTCTTTTGTTTTGTTTTACACTTGATTATCTATAGGTAGGCCCTCCAGGGTGCTCTTGGGGAAAAAAAGCATTTACATGTAAATTTGACTGATTTGTTTTTATTGCTTATAGTCTTTATCTCTCATGGGCCCTTTGGGAAGAAGCAAAAGGAATCCACTCATTCCTGATAAATTGATCTTACAACCCCTGGTTAAAAAGCCCAGACTGTCTATTCAAGTCTCTCAAAGCAACGGCAAGTGTTTTTCATAGCTGCCCATGTTTACTACAAAATGTGTTCTGAAGATTGAATTTCCCTGCAGTTGCTACACGGAGAAACTGGAGTGTAGACCTCGTTTACAAAGTCACAGCAGGGGATCCTAGTCGGGCGGGTGGGATGGAGACACATAACTTGGCAGGGCTGCAGCGAGGCCATGATATGCATGAGCCTGCGAAACACACAGTTCTCAATTGCTTCCCAGAGGCCTGGAAACCCAACTAAACCCGCTGCCATTGAATCAATTCTGACTCCCAGTGACCCCATAAGAGACCCAGAAATGCCACTGGAAAGAGCCAATCTTTTGGAAAATTCCTTCTGTAGAAACCTTAAGATGCAAAGACCCAATCCTTAGCCCAGAGCAGGAATCTTTCACGGAACTTTCCTCATTGAGCCCAAGAGGTAGGGCTTTATATCCTACCAGGGGCAGATGTAGGCAGAGTAAGGAGGCAGGAGGGGAGGCAGGAAGCACGGAAGCAGGCAAGCACCAGGATGGAAGTGGAAAGATGCCGGAGAGCCGTTCCCTCCGCTGCAGAAACAGCAAGCCCAGAGCAAGAGGCCATCGGGGTGACGAGCCAAACATTGGGATCATATGGCTGACATTTGAGTGGGAACTGTTCCATGCAATAAGTTTGCATTCTTAGGTAAGGTACTGAACCATTTCAAAGGGGCCCTGGTGATGTAGCAGTTTACAAATTGAACTAAGGGAGAAAGATGAGACTGTAGACTCCCCCAAAGAGTTCGTGTTTTCTCAACCCAGAGGGCAGCTCTACCCTGTCCCAGATGATGGCTGTGAATTGGAGTCCACGTACTGGCAGCAGTTGTGGGTTCCTCCACTGTGCTCATTTATTTAATGCAAATGAGGGCAGTTGACAGTGTTCCTCACAATTTTTGCTTTTTTCATTATGCATATCTCCAAGTCCACCCCCCCCCCAATCATTTTCAGGAGCTCTGGTGACACAGTGGGTAACATGGGGAAGCCAGCTGAAAGGCCAGCAGTTCACCGTCACCAGTCACTCCCTGGAGAAAGCCAAATTGGGTGGCTGCTGTAAACACTGGCGGGCTGAGAAGCCCACAGGAATAGCTCCACGTTGTGCTCTCGTGGGGCTCGGCGTCAGAATCAGCTCAGCGACAGTAAGTGAGCTTTGAGGGCACTCCACAATGGTTAGCTTTCTGGCTGCTAAATGAAAAGTGGTTAGTCCAAAGCCACCCAGCACTCTGAAGTACAAAGAATGGCTGCCTGCTATCATAATGATCGATGGCCTCAGAAGCCCTGTACAGGGTCGCTGAGTCAGAAATGTTTCTCCGTGGCGGTGTGTTGGG
Source organism: Nesogale talazaci (assembly GCA_004026705.1). NCBI lineage: Eukaryota > Metazoa > Chordata > Mammalia > Afrosoricida > Tenrecidae > Nesogale > Nesogale talazaci. The sequence goes on along the minus strand of PVJH01007183.1, from coordinate 257 downwards.
GTTTGGGGATTGGTAGTGTGAGGGCCAGGCCTTCAGTCAGACAAGGAAAGGTCAGCAGTTTGAACCCATCAGTTGCTCCAAGAAAGAAACATATGGCCTGTGACTTCTATGAAGATTAGGCACTTGGAAACCATGGAGGGGGGTTCTATTCCATCCTGGTGGGTTACCCTAACTCAAAACAAGTGAGAAGCGACAGATTGAGTCTGCGTCTTTTAAAGTTTTTGAGGAAGAGACCTAGTAATGCAATGATTAAGCCT
>PVJH01007182.1:0-95074 GCA_004026705.1 Nesogale talazaci | reverse complement strand
TCCCAGAAGCAACAGCCATTATCCTTTTCATGAAATTCAAAATCCATTTTCTGAAGTAGATTCATGTTCCAACTTTCACATCTGCCAATCATGAAATATAATTTGTATTTAAAATGTTAATTTCTCAGGCTGAGCCCGGTGACGTAAGTGGTTGAGTGTGGGACTGCGGCCCGTGGGTTTGGCAGTTCAAATCCAGTGGAGGCTCTCAGGAGCAGCACTGGGTAGCGCCCACGACCACCAGAGGCAGTGATGTTCCCTCCCCCTCACCCCACCCCCACCAAAGTTAATTTCTCAAGACCTGCGCCTGAAGGCCTCCATGACCCTCCTAAAATCAATAAGAAAAAGTGAGTCCCAGGGCAACCTGTCCAGGTATGTTATCTTATTTTGATGCCATTACCTTTTTGAATTGCAAGAAGTTTAGAGTATTGGGGCAAGAGAATGTTAGTTTTGGAAATTTTGTTCTGTTCTAATTTTGGTTGCTGTGGTTCACTAAGGACTGACATGAGATGGGACAGGAAACAGAATTTTGCTCATTTTCTTCACTTATTCATCAGTGCTCAGAATCTGGCTTCACATTTTGGTTGAAAATAAGATTGTCACTGTTACGGAGCGAGCACCCAACAAAGATCACTGACCCACAAATCTGCAATAAAGAAACAAAGTTTATTGAGAGAGAAAAAGAAAGAAAGAAGGGCAAGTTCGAACTTGGGCTACAGCATGACCACGCAGGATCAACACTGAAGCCCCGAACAAAGGAAATTCAGGATTTTTATACATTTTGCAAACATGGGAACATTTTTTTAAAAAAAGAAAGTTTACAAGCAAAACTGTTCGTTCCAGACACCAGTTATCTGCTCCAGACACCAGGAGGAGGGAGGGTGTGCAGGAATGCGTATGCCCCGCTTGCTATCTTTTACTATCCAGATATACTCATTAGTTTTGCTTTACCCTATCTTGGGCCAAACTATGCCAAGTCACTCTGATCTAGCAGGACACACTTCTTCAGAATGGCTGAGAGATTCGAAATGGAGTTTCTTGGGTTCAGTTTCTTCAACATTCCCTCTTGTTCTAGTAACTGAATCAAATCATTGATTCCACATCCTGAGTGTCTAAAGTTTGATAATTAGATCTAAGTACAAACAATTTTATATCTTTAAGCCTATTCTGTATTATTTTTACTAAAGCATTAAGCACACAAGGACCTACAGTTAATGCTAGTATTAACAAAAGCAAAGGTCCAGCTACAGCAGTTAAAAGCGAAGTTAACCACGGGGAGGAGGAAAACAATTTTTGATACCAATTTTCTTGACTGGTAAGCACTTTTTCTCTTTCTTGGAGCCTTTTTCCGTAACTGGCTCATTGTTTCCCTGACCGCTCCAGAATCTGGTGGTCTTTGATAAAGCCCTGGGGGCGGGAGGGACTGTTTGCTGAGCAAACAATGGCCTCTGAATCCGGCTCTCCACATGTCCCCTTTTTTGTATTAATAGGGGAAGGCTGGAACAAACCAATTAGCTGATGCGGGAGCTGTGCCTGTCTTAGGTTGGCCTGCGCGCAGGCTGTCCTTACCCGTCATTGGTCCTGGGAATGCCGATGTACGCGCAAACCTAGGCCTGTCTTAGGTTGGTACAGCTGCCATTATCTCTTACCCGTCATTGGCTAGCCAGCTCAGCATGACCACGCAGAATCAGCACTGAAGCCCAAGTTCGAACTTGCCCTTCTTTCTTTCTTTTTCTCTCTCAATAAACTTTGTTTTTTTTCTGCAGACTTGTGGGTCAGTGGTCTTTGTTGGGTGCTCGCTCCGTAACAGTCACCGAAGTTGCGCTCTCCAGCTTCATCATGTGGATGACTCTGAAATCACAAAATTACGGTGAATTTTTTGATTGAATTGAGGGATAAAATGAAGAAACATAAATAATAATGGTATGGATGTTTTCTCTAGTCGGTGCTGCTAACAGAAGTCACCGGTTTCTTATTTAAAAAATAAGAACATGGCTGAACCCCGGTGGCGTAGTGGCTGAGTGCAGGACTGCAGCCCACGGACTTGGCGGTTCAAATCCAGCAGCAGCTCTACAGGAGCAAGGCTGGGTAGCTCCCACGACCACCAGAGGGTGTGATGTTAAAAAAGAAAAAAAATAGGGACATGAATTATCCTGCAGGTCTTTTTTAGAGACTCTGACCTTATGTGAGAGTTTGCCTTAAGACACATTGACAGGAGTGCTTGGATTATTTGTTGCTATTTATAAGTGCTGGATATAGTACTCAAACTTCCCCAGGTTCTGAAGAATATATGGTTATGTAATATGATGGCCTGTGGTCTGATGTTGTTTGACATAATTTGGTCATAATTAAGAGAATAGGTGGCGAAGTCAGCTAAAATGGATTTAAATGCAGGTTTCAGCTTTTTAACTTTGTGAACTTGGCGATATTAACCTTTTCTGGCTTTAGATTTTTCGCCTACTAAATGAGAATGACACCACTTACCTTTTGGATTGTTGAAGACTTAATGAGACCATGTATATAGAATCAAAAGAGGTTGAGTTCATACACTCAAACACTCCACTTTCACTTTTTCTTGATTATAATTAGTATTCCTGAAGATCAGGGCAAAAATTGGTTTAACCTTTCTGAAGGGAAATTCACAGCATGCAATAAAATCCTCAATTGTGCAAGCCCTTTTATCAAAAATGCTACTATTAGAACACTATCCAAAGGAAATAATTGAGTGAGCTCAAGAGTTGGGGTGGGGGTAATGACTGCCTGATAATGAGCACGGGAAAATTTTCTCAGCAAATATCAGAGAGGTAATCCTCCAATCCCAGAGGGATTCCAATCCAAGAAGGAACCCTCCAATCCCGGGAAGCCAGAAAATCAATTTAAAAGCTAAGTATATCTTTTGTTTTCTAAAGTCAGGGATTATCAACACCTGCTGATTGTTCCCTTCACCATTGACCAATGGCCCAAACCACTTTAGTGCACTCTGCTTGCCCCTGCAAAATCTAACCCTTCCTGGCTTCTTCAACCTACCAGACAAACTTCTCACCTCACTGGCCTCTGGAAGTCTTAGGCAGAAAGCAGACTCTGTGGGCAGTTTGGCACAGACATCTTCACCACAGGCAAAGCATTTTGCCATTTGAATTTTTTCCTTGCTATTTTTAAGGAACTCCTTATCCTGCACTCCTTCCTTCATGCCTACTACCCTCCCTTGCACAGTGGGTTTGTGCACATACAATACCTGCCAAAGGAGCAGGAAACCTCAACAAAATGGTGTGTTTTTTCCCACTTTTCAGTTTTTATATTCTTTAATTAAATCTGTATTCCTCTTAGGTTCTCTTGTCTCTTTCTACATGGTCTGATCTCCCTGAAGATGCATGCCTCCCAGGAAGATACCCACTCAAACCAGGTCTGTGTTTTAAAATCAGGGCTTTTTCTTCCTGGTCCCTGAGGGCACAAACTCTCCTATGTTCCTGCTGTCATAGCAACAGAACTCCATATTCACACCCAAGCCAAGCCCCTTCTATTTTTAACTCCTACTCTTTGCACATTCATTTATCAGCCTCCCCTTCTTGCTTGTTCTTTCCACCTCTATTTTCTGCTTTAATTATATTTCATCTTTTAATTGAGAAAAATAATTAAAGCAGAAAAGAGAGATAGAAGGGGAAAATGCAAGCAAATAATCAAATCCTCTTCCTCTGGTTTATTTGCTTACCATTTTCTCCCCACTAGCGCTTTCTGCTCTCACTCTCCCTCTTCTAGTGAAATACATTTCCACATTACACATTAAATATTATTCTTTTAAAATACATTTCCATTAATTTTACAAACCTTTTGGTCTTTCCAAATAACCTATAGTTATTACTACTGTTACTTTAATTTTATTCTCTCCATTAGCCCCATCCCATTCCTTACTTACCCATTTCTCTCCCTTTTTCTTTATTTCCCTACAGTATATGCTCAGACTCCTGTTAAACAGAAAACTAAGGTCAATGTCCCTCATGAACATAAATGGAAGAATTCTCAACCAAATTCTGGATAATAAAATTCTGCAATATATCAAAAATATAATTCATATTGATCAAGTGCAATTCATACCAAGTATACAAAGATGTTTTAACATTTGAAAAACAATCAATTTTATACACTGCACAGGAATAAGAATCACATAAATATAGGTGGAAAAGATATTTGACAATATCCAACACCCATTTCTGATAAAAATACTCAATAAGGAGGTAAAAAAATTCCTCAACTTAATAAAGGTCATATAGGAAATTCAACGACCGTCTTACTTTTTCTTTGAGTGGTGTCTTTTTCTTTTACAATATCACAATTAATGAGGAAAACTTTAAAACATTTTTTTCTGATACCTACAACTAGATGAAGGCGCGTGTCTTCTCTCACCACTCCCATTCAACATCATGCTGGAAGTATTAGCCAGAACCAGTAGACAACAGAAAGACATCAAGGGAATATAATTTGGCCAGTAAGAGGTGAAACTCTTGCTATTTGCAAAAATTATGATTTTGTATAGATAGAATGACAAGGACTCCACAAAGAGATTATTGTAAAAAATTTAGAGATTTAGTAAAGTAGTAGCATTCAATATTAACAAGCAAAAATCAATTGTAGTCCTCTATACCAATGAGCCCTGAATAAGACACTAAGAAAACAATGTCATTTACAATAGCCACACCAAAAGTGAAATAATTCAGAATAAAACTGACCAAAGAAACAAAGACCTATACAAGAAAACTGCAGAGGATTATTGCAAGAAACCAAAATAGACATATACAAATGGAAGGTTATCCTGTGTTGATGGATAGGAAGATTTAATACTGTGAAAATGTTGATACTTTCTAAATCAATTTTTAAATGCAAGGCAATTTCTATTCAAATTCAAACTTCAATCTTTAAAGAACTGGAAATCTGATTACCAACTTCATATTTAGAGGGAAGAGACTTGGGAACCACAAAGGACTCCTCAAAAGCAAGAATGATGTAGGAGTCCTCACTTCTACCCAATCCCAAGAATTTTTACAAAGTCACAGTAGTTAAAACCAATCTGGTATTGGTAATAAGATAGATAAAAAGACCAATGGTCTTTTATACTATATTGTTTGGAGGTACATTAGATCCCTCATAGGCTACCTGAGAAGGATCCGATTTGGAAACTCCACTAAGTGACCTGGACTTGACATTAAACTCACCTGTAGCAGATTTAAGGAACTTAGCACATTGCAGACGGATCCCAAGCTTGCTTGTGTTTATGGTTTAATGCAAAAAACCATCCATTTATGGTTTAATGCAAAAAGCCTAACAGGTGAAACACTTGGGTAAGTTGGTAAAAAATATACGGTCTTTAATATGTTAAGTGTGAGCAGAAGCTCACTATCTGAAGATTATGCAATTGGTGGCCATTGAACTTTGGTTCAGATCTTTTGTTTTGAGGATGCCAATGTAAGGTGGCCTGAGACTACTGTATGTTTACTATCTTCATACTTTCTTTGCTTTTTAGTGGCATGGTAATATAATGGCATGTAAATGAGTGCTATTGTAAGTTTTGTCCTATTTCCAAACTTTATTGTGTAAAAGTAATTTTAAGTTTTTACTCTGTAAAACTCACTGGTTCATGTATCATGGTTGAAAGAGTTGTCCTACACATGTGTAATCTCCTTTTCTCAACAGTGTTTTAAATTGTAAGTCACTGACTAAATTAATGATGCTGTCCATAGAGTTATCTTATGCTCTATGGAGATGATTTATAATATCTAAAATTAACCAGGGACACATATAAACAGCTATATGAATATATTTTGATCTTGCACTCAATCATAATTTTAATTTAGAAGCACTTAGTTCTTAGAACATGGCCCTACTCAATCCTAGCCTGCATGAAGGGATCACTGAAGGTATGGATGCTACAGCAATGTGGAGTGAAGAAATAAGAGTGCTCACCTAGCAGAAAGGTAAGCATCTGGAGTTTTAAAGGCTTGTCTTCAAATAAGCAGCCATGTAAGTAAGATGTCAATGGTGTCCACATGGAAGAAACACCCTGGCCTGTGTAATCCATAGATTCTCAGTAATTAAGTCCAAATTCAAAGAAAAGAATAGTACCAGAGGTTAAATTGTGACACACAGTTTGCATGTAGTGGCCTAAGGTTGACAGTGGAACCCCAAATTCCATTTGTAGGGTCTCCATATCGATTAAGCCTCTAATAAATCCCCTTTGATCAGAGTCCAGCGATGTGAATAATCTTGCTATCAGGGAGTGAGCCTTGTAAAGTGGTTTATTGAAGATGTAATTAGCTGAAACTGTAATGCCCTATTTTCTGATCTCCCTTTTGATCCATTTTAATTTGTTCTAGCTTTTTAAAAATCATTTTATTTGGAGCTCTTAATGCAATTAGATCATGCATGATTTTACAATTTCTGCCACCATCAGTTTCACAACATTTTAATTCTTCTTGAACTCCTTCATATCAACTCCCCTTTATCTTCTCTCTCCCTCACCTCCACCCTCCAGGAATCCTTATTGTTATGTTATATATTGTGCTAGTCTGGATAGACTAGAGAAACAAATTCATAGACATTCATATGTGCATAAGAAAGAGCTTTATATAAAAGAGTAATTGTATATTAATAAAATATCTCAAGTCCATAAGTTCTATATTAGTTCAGATATCTGAATACTAATCTACAAAAGAAAAAGAAAAAAAGAGGAAGCTAGAAGAAAGTAAAAATTATATATAGGGATAAACATAGATATATTTTTTTCTTTTCTTCCCCCACCTCCTCCCCTTTCATACCCACCTGGAACCATTTGTCTTCGTACTGGGCTTGTTTATCCTGCCTGTCTTAAATAGATAGACACCCAAAAGGAAAAAGAAAAGAAAAAAAATATAAATAAATAGGTAAAATAAAGACGAGCCATTTAAATAGTTCTGTGTCTAGCTGTTGTCCTATCTCAGAGTTGATTAGTATCTCTACGTTCCATAGTGGGGAGGACTTGTTATAATCCATCAGTCCAGTCCTCATTTATCATCAGGTTCAATATCCTAGGACCCGCTTACCTAACAGCACTTATACATTTTTAGTACTCATGGTTTATGGGTGAAAGGAGTGCCTACCATAAGTCCCCATTGCTATTCCTGCCAGCAGGGAGAGCGCGGTCTAGTTAACCCTACCTCCCTATTCCACCTTTAGTCTTTTGGTGCGGCCCTCTTGTGAGTAACCCCCCACCAGCCCAGATTTATGACTTTGCTTTATGACTAGTCAGTTGCACTGTTAGTTTGTTTCCATGTGGGTGGGACAGACTGGCCACTCTCCCGGTCTGTGTCTTTAGTACTGTACTCTGTAGCACAGAAGGAAGGGCGGGGACGTCATGACTCCAGCTGGGGTCAGAACTGCAGTCCTCTCTGTTAGCCAGCTCCTCCGCACAGGAATGTCACCCTCCAGGATTGGAGCACTGGAATGAGTTCTACTCTCTCCCTTTCCTGTGGAGACATAAAAGATATTCTCTCCATGGATAGATTAGTACCCTGGTCACCCATTGCCATCCTTTGCCCCACACCCTCTCATTGCTCTGTTGGCCTTAAAGACATATGGGGCGGGAGGTGGAGGTGGAGGAGAGGGAGATGTCTTTCAGCGCAGGTGCCATCTGCATCTTTCTTTATTCTTTTTCATTTTTTAAATGTCATATACATAATTGGGGTTGGTCTGACTGATGCCAGAGTATCTGATCCTTAGCCCAGGAACTGTCCATTATGTACATTTTCCCTCATGCCCATTCTGCTGTTTTAACTTTCCTCAGTGGACTCATGTTGTACTTGTCCTTTTGTGCTTGGTGAACTTCACTCAGCATAATATCCTCCAACTCTTTCCATAAGATGAGTTGCTTCTTTATTTCTTTTCTTTTTTTTTTTGGGGGGGGGGCATCACTGCTCTCCGGCGGTGGGAGTGGGAGGCCCAGCCCCACTGCTGGAATTGAACCTCCGTCCCAGTGGGCCGCAGTCCCGCGCACAACCACTACGCCACCGGGGCTCATCCCTAGTTGCTTCTTTATTTCATCACTGCTTTTTAGGGATTTGTAATACTCCATTGTGGGTAAATACCAGAGCTTTAAAACTTATTCTTTTATTGATAGAAATTTATACTGTTTCCAATTCTTGGCAATTGTGAACTGCACCGCGATGTACACTGGAGAGCAGATATCTGGTTGTGATCCATTTCTTATTAATTCTGGGTATATGCCTTGTAGGGAAATTCCTAGATTGTAAGGTAACTCGGTTTCCATCTGTTTTAGATATTGCTAAATCATTTTTCATAGTGGTTATATATATCTATAAGACCACCAGCAGTGAATAGTTGTTCTCATCTTGCCAAATCTCCTCCAATATTTGTTGTTTTCTGTTTTTTTTAAATGGGCTCTCCTTGTGGTTATTAGGTGGTTTTTAATGCTTGTTTTAACTTGCATTTCTCATATGGCTAAAGACTGGGGACATTTTCTCATATGTTTATTGGCCATTCCAGTTTCTTCTTCATGAATTTTCTTTTTAAGCCTTTTGCCCACATCCTCAGTAGGGTATTCACTTTTGTCTTATTGTAAGGTTGCAGGGTTCTGGTTTTTCTAGAAATAAGCCCATTGTCTGTGGTGTCATTGTTAAATATCTTTTACCAGTCTGTGGGGTCTCCTATTGCTCTCTTGATGAAGTCTTTTGATGTACATAAGTGTTTTGTCTTTAGTGAGTCCCACTTAGCTATTTTAACTACCTAGGTGTGTGTATTGTCCATTTCTTCTGATATCCTATGTATTCCCTTCACCAGTGTTCTTAGGTTTGTACCAATCCTTTCATTGAAGATCATGATAGTTTGGGATTTTACCTTGAGGTCTGTGATCCACCCTGAATTTGTTCATGTATATAGAATGAAGTATGGGTCTTGCTTCAATATTTTGCGGGTAGATGTGTTAGTCTGGGTTGAATAGAGAAACCAATTCATAGACATTTATGCATAAAAGAGAGAACCTCATCTCAAAGAGCAATTGTACATTAAGAAAACATCCCATCCGAGTCCAGATCAAGTCTATAAGACTGATATTACCCTATGTTGATACTAGTCCATAAATTCCTCTTTAGATTTACACAGCCATGTAATGACACCAAATGCAGGAAGATCACAGGGCAGAGGGTGGAAAGATTTGTGAATCCAGTGGTGGTGGAAGAATCTCAGTGCTGGCATGAGTTTCCATGTGGTTCCACCAGCTCCAGGACTCTGGTTCTATTAGTGTAGCTCCATGTGGCTTGTCAACAGGAATGTCTCAAGGGAGCGAGTGTATCTAGCCTCTAGTGAGCTATTTTTCTTTATCATGTTTCCAAATGAGGTCATCAAGCTGTGACCTGATTGACAGACTGAGCTCCATCACTTCTCAAGTTGACAGATTATGTAACTGCTACAGTAGCATTCCAAATTTTCCAGCACCATTTATTTAAAAGGGCATCTTTTTCCTATTTGATGTTTGTTGGGCCCTTGTGGAAGATCGGTTGTCCATATGCTGCTGATTTTATTTCTGTCTTTTCTTTTCCAATCCTTTAGAATTGTACCAGTCCCAGGCTATTTGACCACTGTGTCTGTATAATATGTTTTAAAGTCAGGTAATACTAGCCTTCTCACTTTATTGTTCTTAAGGAGTTTTTTTTTTTCCAATTCTGGGCTTCTTCCCTTTCCATATGAAATTGGTAGTCAGTTTTTCCATTTCTTTGATAAATGATGTTGGTAATTGCATTGGAATTGCCTTGAATTTATACAGTGCCTTAGTTAGTATTGTTATCTTTATAATATTAAATCTTCTTTCAATCCTCATGGACATGGGATTTTCTTCCACTTGTGGAGGTCCTTTTTTTTGCTTTTTTGTAACAATGTTCTGAAGTTTTCCTTGTACATTTATATTTTTGTATTTTTGGTTAGGTGTATCACTAGATATCTTAGTTTATGCTGAATTATTGTGAACGGTACTATTGTCTTGATCTCCTTTTCTGTAATCCCAACAGTTGTGTATAACAATTCAATTGACTTCTGATTGTTGATATTGTGTCCTGCTACTCTACCATATTTCTCTATCATTTCCAGAACTCCTATTTTGGATAATTTGGAGTTTTCAATATATAGAATCATATATGTATACATATACATATATACAATCTAAAAAATACCTGTATTTTCACTTCTTCCTTCCCCACACAAATATGTTTGATGTCATTCTATTGCCTTATGCTAAGACCTCCAGGACAATTTGAATAAAAGTGGGGACAAGGGACATCCTTATTGGGTCCCTTTTTCAGGGTGACTGGGTCATAATACTGGGTATTGGTTTTTTATATATAGCTGGTATTATATTGAGGTAATTTCCTTCCAGTATTATCTTCTTGAGTGTCTTAATTAGGAATGGCTGATGAATGTTGTTAAATTATGCTCCTCCATTTATTTATATTACCATGTGTTTTTTGTCCTTTTTCTTGTCAATGTGATGGGTAATTTTAACGGACTTTCAGATGTTGAACCATCCCTGCTTATCTGGTATGATTCCCAATTGGTCATCATGAATTATTCATTTTATATACCATGATAGGTTTATTGTGTCAACTAGGCAAATGGAACATGTGGGAAAACTTTAATCAGGTTGCAGCTTTTTGGAGGACAACTGAGATAAATAATATGGCCCGTATCTTATCTTCCTCTTTCTCCCTAATGATTCAAACAATGTGCATCTACTTGAGTTAGTGTGATGCACTACCTGTGGACCAAGCTACATGGATCATGTCATTAGAGCTTGAGGCTCCTTTGAGACCATCTTCACCCCACTACTGGTGTGTATATCACTTGAGCTTGAGGCTGGTTGATGTATCTCTTGAGTTTGAGATCCCATCAGAATTTGCTTCGCTAAACTCTGATGCTACTGACTCTTGCTGATCCACCATGGTATTTGTACCTGTGACCAGACCTTGCCTTTCTGACCTGAGGGAAGACTGCGCTATCTGCTTCCTTGACCTTGAATAGTCAGCTCATGTGAGTTGAAGAACTTTCAGTATATTAACTGTTCCACAAAAGTGAGTTGATTTTTTTTTGGTATTAATGTATTGCTGTGTGGGCTAATTAGCTGTTATAATCCTTCTCACTGCATAAACCTGTCTACTATGTGTGTGTGTGTATATATATTTTTATTTCTCTAGAGACCTGGTTTTATTTCTCTAGAGACCCCTGCCTAACACATATACTTTGATATTTTATTCACCAAAATTTTGTTAAGGATTTTTGCATCGATGTTCATTAAAGATATTGGTCTGTAGTTCCCTATTCTTGTAGTATGCTTGCCTGGTTTGGTTATATGTACTATACTAATTTCATAAAATGTGGAGTTTGCCATCCTTTTCTATGGTCTGAATTATCTTGTGTATAATTAATGTCACCTCTTTCTTGAATGTTTTGTAGAATTCTCCTGTGAAGCCATCTTGGCCAGGACTTTTTTTTTACTTGGTAGATCCTTGATAACCTTATCTATTTCCTTTTGGTATAAGTCTTTTCAGGTTCTTGACATCTATATGGACTAATCTGGTAGGATTGTTTTTGTATTTGTATTTGTTCATGTCTTCCAGGTTGTTGTATTCATTGGAGTACAAACCTTTGTAGTACAGTGTAATTAATCTTTTAACTTCATTAGGGTTCGTTGTAATTTCCTCTCTTTCATCCATCGCCCCACATGTCTGGTACTTTCTATATTTGGTTAGGTTTGTCAATGGTTTGTTGATTCTGCTAATCCTGTAGAAGAATCAGCCTTTTAAAAATTGTGTTGATTTTTCCATTGTTTTCTTGTATTCCCATTGGTTTATCTCCTCCCTAATTTTTACTATCCCTTTTCTTTTGCTATTAGAGGAATTATTCTGTTGACTCTGTTCTAATTGCTGTAGGTTTGTGATATCTGATTGAGTATAAGTCTCTCTTCCTTCTTCATAAGTGCATTTATCATTATTAGACATCATCTGATAACTGCCTTTGCTGTACCCCATAGGCTTTGTTACATTGTATTCTCATTCTCATTCACTTATAAAAACTTTCTAATTTAGTCTCTAATTTGGGTCAGTACCCACTCATTTTGAAGAAGAATGTTGTTTACCCTCTATGTATTTGTCTCTGTTTTTTTTAATCTTTCTTTGTTGATTTTCAGCTTTATAGCATAGTGGTAAGAGAGGTACTGTATTTTTCAGATCATGAGGTGTACCTGACCCTAAGATGCACCCAGTTTTAGAACAGGAAAACAAGAAAAAATATTCTGAACTAAATGGTACCAGTGTACTGAAATATATATTAAAATAAAGCAAAATACAGTACTATTTAGCAGTGCAAACTCAAGAGTGCTGTTAAGAACCATCATCACTTTCATTAGCCACTGAGTGGAGGCATGTGCTCTGCCAATCATGTGACCTGACTGACATTGGGACTCCAGGAGGCAGGACTACTCCTAAACACACAGCAATCCACAGCATGCAAACAGCAGTGAACAGTCAGTGCGTGCATGGGATCATAAACAAATGTTGGTGTACCACACCTTCAGACCATAAGACGTACCCTCATTTCCCCCCACTTTTGGGGAAAAAAGTGGAAAAATAAGGTAAGTCTGAGTGACCTTTATATGTTTGAATGTGTCAAGCTTGACTTGTGTCCTAGCATGTGGGTTCTTTTCAAATATGTGCCGTGTGCACTTGAAAAAATGTGTAATATTTTTGCATTTGGATGGAGAGCTCTGAATAGGCCTATCAGGTCGAGTTATCTAATTCTAGAATTTAGTTCTGTAAGCCTCCTTGTTTAACTTTTAGCCACCTGATTTATCTTGGAGAGTTATTGAGTCCTCCTTGTTCAGCTTTTAGCCCCTTGATCTATCTTGGAGAATGGTTGAGTCCCCTGGTTGAGTCCAATGAGGTGCTACACCCTGGCCCCAAAGTATATCCTTGGCACTCCTTTGGAAACTTCATGCTTTGCCCACACTGCTGCTCTGCTGCATACTCTTAGTATTTTGCCCTAGTGTGGTGGGGTCAGACCGGATACAATCCTGACCCTGCTTCTCCATTGTTGTCCCTGTAGGGCCTTGGGCCAGTGACGGACACTGTGCTTCATAGTGGGGCCGGCCATATGGGACTCTCTGTGCATTGGCTGTTCTGAATGGAAATATCGTCCTCAAGGCTTGGTGGGTCAGGATGCACTCCACTCTCTCTGCCTTCCCCTTCATTTGCTCTTGTGTGCTCTGGTCAGACATATCCTTCTCCCTGAGCTGCAGCTGACTTTTAAATCAAACTCCTGTGGCAGGAGGGGTGGCTGTCCTTGTAGTTGGGATTGAGTCTGGGCCCTCAGACCCCTCCACCGGCCCCCCTCTCCATGCTGTCACACTGCATTCATACTCTGGGTCCTTAACTCTTGTATTTCCTTTCTGCATGTGGATTCTTTAGTTTCTATTATCTCACCCTTTTCCTTCATAGATACCCTCATATCCTGCATGACTCTAAGGAGAACTCTGAAGATTTCTTTCTGTGATGGTCCAATGTCAACTGCTTCTATGAGCATTGTTAGGTTGAGGTCTTTCTCCAGCATTGCATTTTGTTTCCCTTTCTTTCTTATAGATGTTCCTGCTTAGTGTCTTATTGATGGATGTCTCTGTTCTAGTTTTTATTATTTTACTTTTGTTCTTTTTGTCCTAGTTTTTAATATTTTGTGCTTTCTTTTTTATTGAGGCTTTACTTTTTCTTCTTTTGGCACTGTTGTTCATTCTTTTGTCATTGTTTTATATGTTTTCCTATACAGAACCTTCAGAATATTTAAATCTATATAGAGAGTAGTTGAATGAACAATTTCCTCAGTGTATGGCAGAAAAGGTTGGGGCAAAATGGGAGTACAACAACAAAGAGTACGAGAAGAGCAAACTGTTCTAAAATTCTTGTGGTGATTGTGTTAGTCCGGTCATCCTAGAGAAACAAACTCATAGACACACATGAATATTAGAAAGAACTTTATATGAAAGAGAAACTGTATATTGAGAAAGCATCCCAGCCTGGTTGAAATCCGTAAGTTTGATATTAGCCCATATGTCTGCTTTTAGTCTATTAATTCCCCTTCAGACTAATGTAACACATGCAATGATGCTAAAGGTAGGAAAATCACAGGCCATTAGGTGGGAGGTCTTGTGGATCCAGTGGTGGTGGAATTATCTCAGCACTACCATGGGTCTCCATGTTGCTCCTCCAACTCCAGGGCTCTGACTCCATCAGCATAGGTCCATGTGGCCTGTCTTTCTAAGACGAAGCTTAGAAAGAGTGTTTGTCTTGGATACAGGAAGAAAGATAGGAGTTCCCAGAATGCTCAGAAGAAGGTCATGCCTGACTGATTGGCTATTTCCTGATTTGCAGGCTAGACAGAAACCCTTTTCTCAAGTTGACAGTAGATTATGTAACTGCCACACCCCCCTTGTCAATTTGACACTTTTACTCATCTCTTTAGTTATATATAATTTTTAAACAAAACAATGATAAAATCATATCTGTACCTAACAGAATAAAACTAAAATGCATATAATTCAATATGTGCTAGTATAATATTTAATAAGTGAACAAAACAAAATTATTATGTTTAGCAATTGCAGTTTGGTAACCACCTACACCGTAATCTTATAATTCTATGAATATATTCTCACCTATGAAAATGTGTAAGCCAGTCACTTCGTGCCTTTATCCACTCCCTTTTGGATATCAAATTTACATACTGCCCATTTACATAAATCCAGTGCCCTGAGAAAGCATCATATTCTTTGAAGTGAAGAATCTTAATTCCAGTTAGAAACTTGTGAGTCTGCATCATAAGCAAAGTCAAATTAGTAGAGGCCATCCATAAAGCCAGCAGTAATATGCAAAGTCAGTAGTAATATACACCAGTTCACAGGCTCAAATATCTTCTCTTCATCTGGTCAGGTTCTGGTCAACTCAATGTGAGTTATCTCACTTAACCTAACCAGGGTGCCCATTGCTCACCTTGCCTTTAGATCATGGTCTCATCAAAACTTCTCAACAACCCTAGCCCTCTGGTCTATGTCATGAACTCCATGCTGCTCAATCCACTCTCGTTTTCTTCTCTAGTCTCTGTGAACCAGGTCCATAGGTTTTAGTGGCCAGACTCAATGCATCTCTTTATTATTGCATTTCCCTCACTTCCACTCAACAAGTAGATCCAGGTGGTCACCTAGCAAGCATTTTAGCTTGTTCATTGGCTCTCTTTAGTAGTTCAGTTCTAGAGCGGAGAGTTCCTACCATAGCTCCAAAAATTTCCAACTTTTGATACGAACCACTAGTTCAAAATTTAAAAGTTTAAAGGGTTTCTTTTCACCCCAATCTGCCAGTAATCTCCTAGGCAAGTTTCTTCCCTTTCTAATGTCGGGAACACTCAAGACACTGGGTGGGGCTAAGTTTTCCAAAGCCTTCTTAGCAGGCATGTCCTAATCCATTTAAAGATGAAATTCAATGGTTTACAAGCTCTCTATTTTCATACCCCAATGCTCATTTCTATCAATCATTATATTAATAACAACAAGCAGAAGAAAACAGTCTAAACAGAATACACTCAGATCCTAAACTCAATTCTTAACAGTCAAATTCACTCCTTACCCAACTTATCTTAATCATTATCTAAACTATTCCATTGATATTAAATATGGCCTTACACCCCTGAATGGATCAAGCCAGAGTTGGGGACTTTTGTCAGTCATTTTGACCTTCCATCCATCATTTTCACTAAGCAGAATAGCCTCAGAGAAGTTCAAGAGGCGATTTTGCCACTCAATCTCATGATTCACTTTTATTACGATAATTTTCACCATTTCAGATAGGATTAAGCAAAGACAATTTCTAGGAATCGCAACTTTAAATTATCACATTTTCCCCAGAAAACAATCCAGTAACCTGCATGACCATATCTGACCTCTGGCTAGCCAAAGAAGAAAAATTACCGTGAGGCACAAATCAAATAACCATTCACTCTCCATCTTTATGATTTGTTTTTCTAGTACCCCACTCCAAAGGTATGTTAGTCCAGGTAGATTATAGAGACAGATTCATAGAAACTCATATGTGTATAAGAAAGATTTTTATATAAAAGAGAAATTGTATGTTAAGCAAACTTAACAGCCCAGTCCAGATCAAATGCATATCCAATACCAGCCTTTAATTCCTCTTTAGACTCATGCAACACATTTAATGACACTGAATGAAGGAAGATAAAAAGCCAATGGGAAAAAGACTTGTGGATCCAGTTGCGGTGGAAGCATCTCAGCACTGGCATAGAACTCCACCTGGCTACTCCTGCTCCAGGGCTCTGACTCCACCAGCATAGCTCCATGTAACTTGTCAGCAGGAAGACAACGCAGAGAGTGTGTGTCCTGGTTCCAGGGAGGAAGACAGGAGTTCCCAGAATCCTCAGGAGAAGGTCAAGCCCACACAGAGGCCTCATTGGCTTTGACATGTTTGACAGGACAGACTCTACCCCTTCGCTCAAGTTGACAGTAGATTATGTAACTACTGCAGTGATGATTTCACTATTCTTAATATTATATAACTATTATATCATATATGAAAATAAAACTAGTTTTGAAAGTGTGAATGCAAAAATTTGCATCTCGAAGGATGTTCATAACTGATATTTATACAAAAGGAAAGAAAATTACAAGCCATGTATATTTCCATCAATATGAGATGAAGAAAATAAAGTATGATGTAAAATATACAATGAAATATTATTTTTTCCCTTTAAAAAGAGGCCTAAATGGATGGGTTCAATTATGATTCTTTGACCAGAATTATGTGATCCCCAGCAACCACTACTAGCTACTCAGAAAAGTATCACAATGGAAGGTCCTGGATAGAGTGGGAGAAAATTGTGGAAGATAAAATCTTGTAAAAATCTGGCTTATTTGTCTGATAGAAACTAATGGGACTCTGAGACTGTCCCTTAGATGCTCTTTAAGTTGGATCTGAATTTACTCCCATGGTTCACCTTTAAGCCCAAGGATAAAATGAACAATAAGTCCAGCGAAACATACATTTATAACAACAATCAAGCACACAAGAGCAGAAAGTCAGCAGTTGCACAAAGATAAAGGTGAAAAAGTCCGTCTTACTGAACTCAATGGCAATAAGTGTAGTTTTGATTGTTGGTCTTATATGGTGCTCGAGAAGAAAAAAGGGCTTATCAAGAAATCTGGTACACTATACACAATAACTTTTTTTCACTCTTATGAATAATGTAATATTAAAGCAGTTGATAACTCTATAAGTATAAAGTTCTCAGGTAAAATTTCAGATAATCACCTAATTTTTGAAACATGGATATCATATATTAGGGAAGCTTTAGGTTTTGTGGTACAGTGAAATTTATTGGAATATGCTTTTATCTAGGTCTTTGTATGCCCCACAAAATGATTGGGTTAGATAATATAAACATGTATGAGAAACACTACTAGAAGAAATTGGTCCATTATGCCTTTCCAATGGATAGATAAGTGAGTCTTCTCAGACTCAGGAAGAGAGTTAATCCCATGACCAAGAAAGAAGAGTCCCCTGTGGAGCATGTGAAAGATTCCTCTCTGAATTGGCAGAGGCAGCATAGTGCGAAGATTATGAGACAGCAGAGAAGCAGCACTGAGACCTTGAGGCAGAGCAGTGGGCTACCCTGATAAAAGAACTGGGAAGAGGGCAGGGGACCACGTGGCTGAGAGACCAAGGACCAGAGTGAGAGATGCCTGCCAGCATATCTAAGATAAAGAGTTACATACAAAAGAATGGTATCCTCTTGCCCCCAGAAAGAGAATACAAAAGATATCGGTGCTATAGAAAAATGTGGCAAAGAAATTAAATGGTACATGGATATCAGATAAAAGAACCTTTGGGGTTTTGAAGGTCCGTCTCCAAGCAAGCAGCCATCTAAGTGAGATGTCAACTAAGTCCATATGGAAGAAGCACACCATCGTCAGTCTCCACACGATTGCAAATACTATAATCTGAAGCTGAAGAAGTGATTGGTATCAGAGCCTAAATTGTGGGAATCCAGTCTGCAGAAATCTATGCATGACAGTGAGAGCCCCAAATACATTTGTGGGAACTACATAGTAAATACGCCTCTGGTAAACTCCCTCTATTCATAATTAAGGGATGGGAGTAAAGTGGTTAATAAACAGAGTGCATTGGAGAGATGAGTCTAGAAGATCAAAGGTATAAACCATGCTGGAACTGATCTGGTTTTCAACGTTTTCTGTACTTTTGTTTTGTTTTGCTTTTTGCTTGTTTAGATTAGGGTTTATCTCAGAAGTGTTACACCATTGGGAGAGGGGAAGGGTCCACACTCATGTAGTTGTGTTATATGTTTTTCAGCAATTGAAACCCAGGATTGATGAATCTATAGGGGCAGAATGTAGACTGTAGTTTCCCTTCATTTCTTCCTCTTTTTAGCTGCCTCTGTAGTTTCTGGAAGGTACAGTTATGGTGGTGGTGTAAAAGGAAGACACTGTCAAGGAGTCAGTCCAGGAAGAAAACTAATATTTGGAAACTGATTGTGGTAGCAATTGTACAATACTGCTTGACATGATTGAACTATGGAATAATATAATACATGTATCAACTCCAATTAATACATATATCATATTATTCCAATGTTCAATCATGTCAAGCAGCATTGCACAATTGCTACCACACAATCAGTTTCCAAATATTAAAAAGTGTCAAAAATATTCTAATTAAAGTGGACTGGCAGAATAAAAACTGACCTGTCTTGAGAAAATTATAGTCATAATACTTCATAGAAGCAAGTGGATACTGTCTGGACAGATCAGTACCTGGAATAGGATACCATATTTGGTAAACTACAGGGGCAGCTAAAAAGAGGAAAAAATGAAGGGAAACTACATATAAATTAAGCCTCCTGTGAATCTTCTCTGACCATAAACCAGGAATTTAAATAGCCTGGAAATCATGCAGAGTACATCGGAAAGTCGATCATTGCATATACGGTGAGGTTAAAATTTAACACCTTATTATATGATCTCTCTTTTGACTAATTTTAAATTTGTTCTAGTTTTTAATATTTTCTGCATTATTTTATCCCCTCTGTATTCTTCTCTTTCCTTTTCTTTTTTGCTATATGATATTTTATTTATGCGCTCCTTGATCATTCACCCTGCATTCTTTTCTATTGTGGTTTTTGATCTATATTCTTTGTTGTAGGGGTTTATTGTTTTCTTTTTTGTATTGTTTCTGTATGTGAAGTCCTGGAGATCTGGATTGTTATAAATCTATAGAGATGATAACTGGACTAATGGTTCCTTGGTGGAATGGTAAGGGAAGTTGGGAGGAAAGAGGGAGCTAATAATAATGAGTACAAGAAAAAAGAAAATGCTGTAAAATAATTTGTGTTGATTACATATCTCTTTTTTGCTTTATTGACAACTACATTGCATGCCAATAAAATGGTTAAAAAAGAATGATATCCTTAATGTTTTGCCACCTGTTAATTTCCCTAATAAATCCCAAAATCTTGAGTATTGTCTGTGAGTTCTTTGTGACCATTGCAAAAAAATTATTGAGCCCAGCAAAGAAATGAAATGCAGTAGCAGGGATGGTTGGTGTCCAAATAGGGTAACAAAGGATAGAGAACAGAGGCTTATCTGAGATCTGTCTTGTGGTTAGTTTGGAATTGGATTCTTTTCTGTGTCGTCAGAGGAGATCAGAAATGATTGCCATGCCATTTCAATAGTTTATAGAAAATTATGTTCCAAGAGAAGAGAGTTCTCACATACTCCTCTTTCTCTAGTGAATATGCTCTAAGTATATCTACTATTCATTTAACATCCAATATTTAAGATAATTTTTTAAAAGTCCTCTGATGGTCTGGGCCACATGGAGGTCATATGTAGGCCCACAGTGCCAGCTGTGGGCCACCTGGATTGATTAACCAGAGGCCCTGGCAATGATCAAGACATATGAGGAACAGTAGTGACCAACTATGGAATGCATTCTTCCGTTTGTTTGAGACATCTTGGTCCATCACAGAGGGCACTGGGTGATGGCAGGACCACTTGAGGTTGTATGGGTAGTGGAAAGTTGGGTTTTTGTTCAGGTTGCATGGCAGAAAGTAGCCTGCAGAAAGCAATACCCAACTACCACCACACCATACCGCCAATTCTAATGGTGTGTGAGGTGGTGGTGAAGGCCTTGTAAGGAAGAGAAGTCTGAGGGGCCATGTGCATCCCTGGGTGCTCTGAGTGTTCCTAACATGTGATGAGTGAACAGAACAAGAGGAAGGAAAAGAGTGGCATCAAAGTCAGGGGACAGTCCCCAAACTCTCACATAATGCCACTTTCACATAAAGAACAGGTCTTAGGAACCTAACCATGCCCAGGAGGAGTGAGTGAACAATAATAACAGTTTTCAAAAAATCATATCATTGTGAATGAGGGGGAGTGCAGAGTGGGGATCCAAAGCCTATCTGTAGGCAACTGGACATTCCCTCACAAAAGGCCTGGGAGGTGACAAAACATACAATGTTCCTCTAGTTCTTGACTCCCCCTCCCATCATAATCTCCATTCTACCTTACAAATCCAACTGAACCAGAGGATGTACACTGGTACAGAGAGGAACTGGAATCACAGGGAATTCAGGCCAGAAGAACCCCTTAGGACTGGTAGTAAGAGGGGCAATAATGGGAGGGTAGAAGGAAGGTCGGGTAGAAAGTTAGAACAGATTGCAAGGATCTACATATGGCCTCCTCCCTGGGGTGGAGAAGTGGGTGAGGGGAGAGGTTGGACGGTATAAGATAGTAAAAGTAATTTACAAATAATAAATAATAATTTCTGAATTATCAGGGGTTCATGGGGGGGCAGGGGGCAGGGAAAATGAGGAGTGGATACCAGGGGCTCAAGTGGAAAGTAAGGGTTTTGAGAATGATGAGGGAAACAAATGTACAAAAGTGCTTGACACAATGAATGCATGTGTAAATTTTGATAAGAGTTGTATGAGCATCCAATAAAATGATTAAAAGCCATAATAACAGTTTTCAGTATAGGTTTTTACAATATTGTATGGACAATTTCTAAATGTTTATCCAAAATAAAAATTAGCACTCTTTTTTAAATAATGAATTTTATTTTTATTATAGATAGAAAAAATAAGAGAAATTAAAAAAATTCTAGGAAAGAGCCTCTAGTCAGTAGGTGTCCTTTTGGTACAACCATTAAGTACTTGGCTGCTAAATGAAAAATCAGCAGTTCAAACCCGCCAGTTGCTCTGAGGAAGAAAAGACTGGGTGACCTGCCCCTGTAAAGATGATAGCCTAAGACCCTGTAGGGCATTTCTATACTGTCTTTATTTGGGGGGGCATCACTGCCCTCTGGTGGTTGTGGGGCCTACCCAGCGCTGCTCCTGAGAGCCGCTGCTGGATTTGAACCGCCAAGCCCAAGGGCCGCAGTCCCGCACTCAACCACTTACACCACCGGGGCTCAGCCCATCTATGCTGTCTTATAGAGTCATATTTAATAGGGATCAA
Source organism: Nesogale talazaci (assembly GCA_004026705.1). Taxonomy (NCBI): domain Eukaryota; kingdom Metazoa; phylum Chordata; class Mammalia; order Afrosoricida; family Tenrecidae; genus Nesogale; species Nesogale talazaci. The sequence continues at coordinate 73,458 of PVJH01007182.1, read as the reverse complement.
CTTGGCAGAACACAGAACCAATAAGCAACATTTGAGCCTATGATTGTATTTAAAAGTGTATCTATATAATAAAGAGTTTGAAAGATTCTTCAAAATTTGAATGGCAGTTATTTATGGATGGTGAATTAAAGGTACTTGTTGAAATATTGGTTGTTTTGTTTGACAACACTTAATTTTCTAATTATAAATGAATATGTCACACAGGCTATTTCTAAGCAATTTTGTAACTAATTGATGTAGTAGACATAGGATTGATCAGAGCGAGTTAGAATAGGTAATGTTGCTCTGAAATATGAAGGATTATTGAATCAAAGGATCTGGTCACAGCTGGAAAGAAAGATAGTGCCTGCAGAAACTCATTGAAAGATAGAAATGACGTTCATTTTATCTTTTAAAGCCCACTGCTCTTGGTTGATTCCAATGGATTGGATAGAGTAGAATTAACTGTTCTTAGAGTTTCTAAGACTATGAATTATTATAGGATCAGACAGCCTCATATTTCTCCTTCAGAATAGCTGGTGCTCTTGAACCACTGACTTTTTGGTTTAAGAGGCCAGTGTTTCACTGGACCATTGGGTCACTGTGTTAGTCCAGGCTGACTAGAGAAATAAATCCAGAGACACTAATATATGTATGAGAGAGCTTCATAGCAAAGAGTAATTATATATTAAGAAAGAATGCTAGCCCATACCAGATCAAGTCCGTCAGTCTGATATTAGCCCGTATTTCTGATATCAGTCCATAAATTCCTCTTCAGTCTCACCCAACACATGCAATGATGCCAGATGCAAGAAGATCTCAGGCCAGTGGGCGGAAAGTCCTGTGGCTCCAGTGGCAGTGGAAGCACCTCCAGGGTTCTGGCTGCCATCAGCATGACTCCAATGGAGTTGTCCACAGAAAGGTGAAGCAGAGAGAGTGGATCTAGCCTCCAGTGAGCTATTTATCTATGCTGCATCTCGAAATGAGGTCATCAAGCTGTGTCTTCATTGACAAGCTAAAGTCCATTCCTTCACTTTTAATACCCTCAAGTTGACAGGAGATTATGTAACTATCACAGCCGCCGAGGCCCCTTGATCTTTTGAAAAGTAAGGAGTCTAACTTCAGGGAGCCTCTTGAGGTGCTCAACAAGGTCATAAAAAGGCTGAGATAAGTGAGGCACCTAGGGTGCAAAAGGTCACAGGGACTATTCTTAGGAAATGACTTTGTACTTGTGCTGTGAAGAAGTTGGCAAGTTGGGGCAACTTCTGCAGCACTTACCTAAGAGTTTGTGCCGCTTCACATTTTGTGTCCTAGGTACCTTGAACCAACCCTGGTAGCAAGTAATCCCTACCTGATTTCCTGCACACGAATATAACTAGCCAAGTTGCCCTGTTGTTATTAAAATGACTCTATTCATGGGAATCTCAAAATAAAGCACCTTCTTCAAAACTGTTGGTATGATTTAGTCTATTGTTACGGTTACTGTATATTTTGAACCCAACCTAGTGGGTTCACCTTTCAACACAATATTCTGCTATTTATAGTGTTTTGTTGGCTAATTTTTGTAAGCACATCACCAAGTATTTCTTCCTAGTCTGTTGGGAAGCTTTGCTGAGCCCTGTCCATCCTGAAGGACCCTGATAACATTTGAAATATGGATGGCTTGCCTTCCGACATCACAGAGGAATTGAGCCCCCACAGTATGAAAAAACTAATGGGTGGTAAAAGCTGCCTGTGGAATAAGGGAAGCAGGTAACCACAACCAGCAGGTAACCACAACGAGAGATGGCTTCTGCGAGCTGCTTCTTTCTTCCTCACTCAGTCTCACCTGTGTCATTAAAAGGCGAGAATTTACTATTATTTGCCTTTTAGTTGTTGTCTTTAGTTTGTTGTTAGGGTTTGGGGCTGGACAGAGGAAGAAAGCGTTAAATGCATCACAGTCATAGTTTGGCTCTTTTTTCACATGGCCTTATTGAATTACTTTTGCGGTGGCTCATTAGCTCATTGTACCAGCAAATAGATATCAGACGTTAGAATAAAGATGGATTTTATTTTATTTATTATTTTCCTCAACAGTTTTATTGGCCCAATATTCATGTATCATACAATTCAATAGTTCAATTATATCAAGAAGAGTTGTACAATCATCACCATAATAAGTTTTAGAACATTTTCTTTGTATACTCATTGTTATGAGCTCCCTATTTCCCCACAACCTCTTCCTACCCAAAGCTATCATTAATTCAATTAATGTTTCTATAGATTTACCTATCCTGGATTTCATATACAGAAAAACATTAAAAAAAACCCAAATTAACAAGAATAACAAAGCAAAACAAATAAAATCCTCAATAGAAAGGAAAACAGAAAATATTAAAACCGAGAATAAATTTAAATGGCTCCTAAAGGGGCTTAATTGATAGGGTGTTAAATTTTAACCTAACTGCTTTTGCAACAATCAATTAGAATAAAAGCTGTTTTAAAATGCAGAATCCCATCAAAAATGAGAATTTTTTTTAACTTAAACCGGCGTTTGAGGATAGAACTGGAGGACAGGTAGCCGCTGGCACCGAATACATGACATAAAGGGACCGGAGTCTGCTCCCTCTGCTTCCGTGCATAACAGGGACCAGGACTGCACACCCTGCCCCTGCCAAGAAAAGGAGAGTAAGAATGAGAATATTAACTGCAACTTTAGTAAGAATTACAGATTTCTCTAAATGGATAAAAAAAGTCAGGAAGAGTATTATCGACCCCTGAAAAAACAGACATGAAATAGGCAGGGGAAGTAAAAAAGTATTAATCCTAGGGTTCCAGTTTATCCATGGATTTATTCCAAATAAAATATCCTGGATATAACTCTACCAGTGGATGGCTGAAAACAAGTTCTCTCAGTAATACATTTATCTTAGTCCCACTGGAGTGACTTCAAAAATCAGAAAGAAAACCCCATCCTATCACATGAAAACAGTAGCTTCTGAGCAGATTTGTGTTATTATTGTTAGGTGCCCTTTACTATTCTCTGACTCATAGTGACCCTATGTTAAAGTGACCAGATACCCCGGTTTGGGCAGGACAGTCCTGATTTCAATTGTTCCCATGTCCCATGGTGTTTTAAAAAGTCCCAATTTTTGGAAAGAATGCACTACAAGCTAGGGAATGGCAGGAGAACGTGGAAGGGAATATACTCCCTCTAGCCCCACCCCCACCCCAGTCAATGGTGTCCCGCTTACCAATGTTAAAATCTGGTCACTTTACTATGTACAAGATATGAAACACTGCCAGATGCAGTACCTTCCTCACAATTCTTCGAATTGGTAAGACCATTGTAGCCAATGTGTTCATCCATCTTTTTGAGAGTCTTCCTCTTTTTCCTTGGCCCTCCACCTCACCGCGGAGCCCTGGTGACTTAGTGGTTATGGGTTGGGCTGCAACTAACAAGGTCAGCAGTTTGAATTCCTCCGCCACTTCCTGAGAAGAAAGATGAGGCTTTATCTTCGTGTAAAGAGTTAAACCAAAAAAACCCAAACTCACTGCCATCAAGTCAATGCTGACGCACAGCGATGCCCCGTGGGTTTCTGAGACTAACTGTGTATGGGAGGAGAAAGCCCCGTGTTTCTCCTGTGGTGTGGCAGGTGATTTCCAACTGTTGACCATACAGATGACAGGCCGAAGCGCATAAGCACTGCACCGCCAAGGCGCCCGGAAAGAGTGACGTGGATGGAAGCTCACAGCAGGCTCTTTTCCTCTGTCATACAGGGTCGCTATGAGTTAAAATCTACTCGAAGCCAGTTAGTTTGGGGCTTGGTCAACATGTGAAGTCTTTCCATCCTGGCCTCTAAGGAGGATTCTACCTGCACTTCCTCCAAGACAGGTTTGCTTGCTCTTTTGGCAGGCCATGGTCCTTTGACTCTTCTTCACTAAGCTCATGCTTCAAATGCACCAATTTCTTTTTGGTCTGCCTTATTCAATGTTCAACTTTTATATGCTTTTGTAAATGCCATGACAAGTCAGGTGCACTGTAGTCTTCATAGTAACTTCCTCGCTTTTCAACACTCTAAAGAAGTCTTGAAGATTCACCCCATGCAATGTGTTGTTTGATCGTTTGCCCGATGCTTCATGAGCATTCATGGTGGATCCAAGCGAGACAAAACCCTTCTTTCCATTTATCCTGATGTTACCTATTGATATAGTTTTGAGGATTTTGATTTTATTTACCCTATTTTTCGGTTCATAAGGTGCACTCTCCCCCCAAAGTGGGGTACCCCAGAACATTTTAGTACATTGGTACTATTTGGTTCAAAGTATTATTCTTGTATTTTCCTGCTCTAAAACCTGGGTGTGTCTTATGTTCTGGTGCATCTTGGTACTATTTGGTTTAGAATATTATTCTCTTGTTTTCCTGATCTAAAAACTGGGTGTGTCATGTTCTGGTGCATCTTGGTACTACTTGGTTCAGAATATTATTCTCTTGTTTTCCTGCTCTAAAACCTGGGTGTGTCTTATGTTCTGGTGCATTTTATGGTCCAAAAAATACAGGACATTGAGCTGTACCCCATACTGAAAATTGTGATCCTTAATCTTCATCAGCAAGTGCTTAGAGTCCTCAATTTGAGCAATAAAGGTTGTGTCATTTGAACATTGCGGGTTACTAGTGAGCCTTCCTCCAATTCTGATGGCACATTTTTTAATATAGCCCAGGTTCTCTGATGATTTGCTCAACATATATTGAATAAATATGAGGAGAGTATGCAAACTTGATGAACACCTTTCCAGATAGTAACCTTGGTGGCTAATCTTTGGGCAGCAAACCTCAAGGCCAGCAGTTCAAAACCAGCAGCGCTCTCACAGCAGAAAGACAAGGCTTTCTACTCTCGAAAAGAGTTAGTCTCGGAAACCCACGGAGGGCGTTTTACCCTCTTTTATGAAATTGCTATGAGTTGGAATCAGCTCCTTGACAATGAATTTGAGCGGGAACCCGCTGGGTGAGTTAAATCGAGGCAGCGAGGTCAGCTCAAAAGGTTATGATGAGTGTTTTTTTGGGGGGGGGCATCACTGCCCTCTGGTGGTCATGGGAGCTACCCAGCGCTGCTCCTGAGAGCCACCGCTGGATTTGAACCTTCAAGCCCATGGACCACAGTCCCGCACTCAACCATTTACTCCACCGGGGCTCAGCCCATGATGAGTGTTTTTGAGGGACCCTCAAAAGGATCATCTTGATAGATTATTTTCCTCAAAGAACACAGGATTATAAAGATATCCCAAGGAAATAGAAAACTGAACTGATAAGAATAAGGTCAGAAAAGTTGAGGAAATTTTTTCCCCAACTACAATTGTGCATCAAGGGTTGTAATGTCCTCTGAGAATTTTCTTGGAAAACATTACCCCATTCACTCTACAGCTCTGCTTTTGCCCCATCAGACTTATTTCCATTCCTTCAACTCAAAGAACGTTGAAAAGGAACATGATTTGAGTCCCGGAAGGTGCCAAAGCTTCCATGTTTAGGTGTTGTAAGTTTAAGAGGGAACAACTCTTTGGGAACGGGTTACAGAGGGTGAAAACACAGCTCTTAATAGTGTATAGATCCTAATGGAGGATATTTTCAGAAATAGTAGCTTTACATTTTATAATTTTTGTTTAGTAAAGGTTTCAATGATTTTATAGTAATACTTTTTGATTTGTTCTCATAACAACTGAGAAAAGAGCTCAGTATTTAAGCTTTAAGATACTCGAATGAATTCAACTTAATGTACTTGCCTAAATCAATTATTCATTGACTATTTTAGATGGCAATTACATGGCTGATTTGTTAACCCAATTGCACAAACTTTCTTAAATTTTGTAAGTACATTGGGCTGTAGCTGCACAGTCAGCAGTTTAAAACCATGTGGCCAGCAGGAGAAAGAGGAAGCATTCTACTCCCATAAAGAGTGACAGTCTCGGAAAGTCACAGGGGAGTTCCGCCCTGTGCTACAGGATTACTGAGTTGGAATCAACTCAGTGGCAGTGAGTTGGTATTTCAATTACCAATTAGGCACAGATTTCTTAATGGAAAAAAATCAAAGCATAAAATTGATTATTTTGAAGATTTCTCTTTTAAATTCTCAATCTTTCTGGGATTAGATAAAATCATACCTCTTGTAGAAGGTAAATTTCTAAAATGACCCTCAATGATGTACTACCTTGTGTAGCCCTCCTATTGAGTGTGGGTGGAACCCATGTAGAGTATGAAATATTGCTTGTTACTAATTATTTGACTTGAAGCTAATCAAGAGGGAGGTTATTTTGGTGGGGCTTGCCTTAAGAGACAGCCTTAAAAAAAGCTGATGCATCAGAGAATTGAGTCTCTCTTTAGCTTTGAAACTGTTCTTGGTATGATAGATTTCCACCTAACAGTCAGCTAGAAAATGGGGACCTCTGTTCTACAAAGACAAGGAACTACATTATCCCAACAGCCAGTGACCTTGGAAGAAGTTCTCAAGCTTCAAATGATATTGCACTGCTAGCTGGCTGACTGACACCTGGAGAGAAGCTGACCAGAGGACAGAGCTAACCCATGGCTGAAATCCTGAGCCACATATACTGCACAATAGAAAGCGAATACATCTCCTAAAGAAACATACGTCACTCTGGCAAGGCCTGGCCTTATGGCTACCAAGCCAATTACTACTCTCTGAGAACAAGACTGCATCACATTTCCCAGTCACGCTTCATTTTGGTGCAGTCATTTGGCTAGTTCTTGCTGATGAATCGTGAGCAGTTGTGACACTTCAAGCCACCTGAATTAAAAACTGATGAGTAAACCTTCTGTGATTTCCCATCCTTTTTCCATAGTGGTCATGTAGTCTGTGTGCTGAAGATGGCAACCCAAAAGATATCTTCTCTGAGGCAAGCTCTAGGCCAGGGTCATTTGCAATAGACTTCCTGTGAGGAAGGAATAAAGTTGACTTTGGAGATTTGTCTATTAATCATTGTTGTTCGCTGCCACTGGGTCAGCTCTGACTCATGGTGGATTTGTGTGTGATGAGATTAGATTGCTGGAATGCTCAGGATTTTCATTGGCTGGTTTTTGGACGAACACTGTGTCTGTATTCCCAGTCCATCTTCATCTGGGAGCTCTGCTGAAACCTGGTCAGTATTTTGACATTACACAAGCCTCCCCTGACAGCTAGGCAGTGGCTGCATTTGGGGCATATCTCAAATATCCTGCAAAGAAGAATTCTATCACTGAACCATCAATACCCTTATTTACATCATCCTCAACATTTTTTGACAGTTGATACTACATAATATCAAGAACCACAAACTAGGGCAGTGGTTCTCAACTTTTCCAACGTGGTGATCCCCCCACCATAAAATTATTTTTGTTGCTACTTCATCACTGTCATTTTCCTACTCTATGAATTGAGTGACTCTTGTGAAAGGGTCAGTCAACCCCCAAAGGGTTTGCCACCCACAGGTTGAGAACCATTGAACCAGGGCATGAGGTCAGGAGCTGTAGATAAAGTGGATTTTCTCCTGATCCTATTTCTTGCTTTTTATATTTGCAGTGTTATTATGACATAAGCATTGTTATTACATATTAGCACTACAATACTATAGTATTATTAATACATAAGAAGTCCTGGTAGTACAATGCTTAAGGGCTCTGCTGCACTTAACAGCAGTTCAAACTCACTAGGGCTTCTTTGGGGAAAGACCTCTCATAAAGATTCCAGCCAAGAAATCCTATGGAGCAGTTTCTACTCTGCCCTCAACGGTCACTGTAAGTCACATAGCACATGAAACAACCTAGCGAGGAATAAGCCCATAGCCAATTGCCTCTAGTTTGCACAACTATTGCCACATTCTTCCATCCGCTCATGGCACCCTGCTTGTTCAGAAGATGGGGATTTACATGTTAATGTCTCAAGACCTTTAAAAGTTTTCTTGTGTAAGTTGAAATATCCTGATATCTAGAGAATGTCGCATTTCTCTCTCATTTATAACCTCACCTAAAGTAATTGCAAGGGAATCTGTATGAATTTCTGAAGTGTTTGGAGACTTCATAATCATTTTCAGGGCATTATATAGACATGCTTGTATAGTTATGAACCTTAAGATTCATTGCAGAAAGATTGGTGGTTGCTCATTGGACTGCAGTCCATGCAGTCAGCCAAAACACCGTGGGAGAAAGACGGCTCTCTATCAGCAGTGACTCAATGGAAGCGAGTTTGCTTTGGTCGGGCAAGATTCGGTGCACTTTTAAGTTTGATTTATTATGTTTATAATAATAGCTTGCGATCTGAAAAGGCTTTATTTGTTAATCAGAAATTTGAAATGTTTAAAAAATAGAATTATTTAATTTATAAGTGCATTTTAAAATTCATGAGGGAGTTTAGATTAATAGGACCAAATATTGAACAAAAGTTTCTGTGTATGTGACAATTAAACTTTACTAGACTTATAAATAGAATAGTAACTAATATGAAAACTTAATTGTGGTCATAACTTAAAAGCTTAAGGAGAACATGTTTTTGAATTATTTAATTTCATCAAAAGAAATCTTATATAAAATCTCCTCACCTGGTTGCAAGTAGTTTTCTGCAACAAATACAAAATTTCATATTTTAGCTTATGATAGTTTCCTAGGGTTGTCATAAAAAAGTATCACAGCAAAGGTGACTAGGAATGAAAATTTATTGTCTCACTGTTTGGAAGACTAGTAATCTGAATTCAAGGTGGTGACAGGCCTATACCCTCTCCAAAGGTTCTAGAAGAAGATATTTTCTTTTCTATCTCAGATTCTGGTAGCTTCAAGTATTCCTTGGCGAGCAGTTGCAGCATAACTCCAGGGCCACTTGACCATTGTCCTTCTGTTTGTGTCCTTGTCTCTCTTACAGAAAGAACACCATTTATCCTGGATTAAGTATCACACGAGCCCCGTATCATCTCATGCAACATCTTCAAGTGCTCTATTTCCCAACAAGGTCATATTCACAAGTACTGGGCGTTAGGGTTTTCAACATCTTTATAAGGAACAGAATTCGGGCTGAGCCCTGGTGGTGTAGTGGTTGTGTGTGGGACTGTGCCCCACTGGGATGGCGGTTCAAATCCAGCAGCAGCTCTCCAGGAGCAAGGCTGGGTCTCCTACTCCCACCAGAGGGCAGTGATGCCAAAAATGTCCTTTGAAAAAAGGAACAGAATTCAATCCATAACTAAAAAAGCAAACAAATCTCTTTGCACACCTTACAATAGATAGCTTCAAATCAGCTTTATATTGGGAAATTAAATGATAAGATGTTGATAATAAAAGATGGAATAAGAATACGTGGGTTTGTCTCTGAGGAACTCTTCAGCAAAACAAAATAGCATTTATTTTATTGATTAAAAATTACTGATTTTTATTATGGAATAAGTGGACATGATTACATTTCAGATGACCAACTCTGCATTCATCATTTCAAACGATCCCTCAACAGCCTCCCAGCTTCTAACCCACCCCATTCCCTTGAATTCTCTTCCCTTCTTATGGGACTCCATCATTTTTTACACCCAAGCCTATACCTGTCAATCTTCTTGTCTGTTGCTTCGTTTTCCCACCCTTGCCTACTTTTTGCACTGAAAGGCTGTCTCTCCCCACCCCCCTTTATCATTGGTCTCGTGCAATATTTGTCCTTTTGTTAATGACTAACTTAGCTCAGGATAATGCTCTCTAGGTTCATCCATGTCATGAAGTGTTTCATGAATTCATCATTAAAAATTTTTTGGGGGGCATCACTGATCTCTGATGGGAGTAGGAGGGCCAGCCTTGCTCCTGGAGAGGTGCTGCTGGATATGAACCACCAAACCAGTGGTCCACAGTCCCACACACAACCACTACACCACCGGGGCTCAGCCCAAATTCATTATTACTTTTAAGGGATACTAAAAAGTAGTATTCCATTGTGTGTGTGTACTGGAATTTCTTTATACATTTTTCTGCTGATGAGTCTTTGAACTGTTTCTAGTATCCTGCTATGATGAACTGTGCTTCAATGAACATGGAAGAGCATATATCTGTTACTGTTCTCTCTCTTGTTTTGTTGGGTACATGCGCAGCGTGGTACTTGCACAATTTCTTGTCAACTAGATAAAAGAATGAAGGGGTGACGTCTAGCCTGCCAGTCAGGGCACAGCCTGAAAATGTCTCCTTCTGCTCATGGCCTAATCATGAGGATTCTGGAAACTCCCTTTCTTCTTGGGGGCAGGGCACACTCTCTCTCTGCTTCACCTTTCTGTGGAGGAGACACTCAGAGAACTGGAGGAGCCATGCGGAGGCCTGAGACAGCATTGAGATGCTTAAACTGCCACTGGATTCACAAGACTTTCCAACCACGGGCCTGTGATCTTTCTTCATTGGAAGCGATGGGTGAGTCTAAAGAGGAAGATGGGCAAATATCAGACCTTTGGACTTGATCTGGACTGGGCTGGGATGTTTTCTCAAGATACAATTGCTCTTTTATATATACATATATGAATGTCAATTAACTTGTTTCTGTAGTCAACTTGGTCTAACTCATCTAACAAAGGCATTGCTGGGTCATATGGCATTGTTTCCTTTTTATTGGGGTCTGTAAGCTTTTATCTCAATCCATACATATATCCATTGTTTCAAACATATCTGTACATATATTATCATCATCTTTTTCAAAACATTTTCTTTTTACTTGAGCCCCTGATATTAGCTCCTCATTCCCCTCCTCCCCCTACTTTCTCCCATGTCTTCTTGATAATTTATGAATTATTCTTTTTTTCATGTCATATGGTAATTCTGTTCCCTGTTGTTTTAGGAAGCACCATATTAATTTTCACAATGGTTGTACATGTTTATAAGAATGCCAGTATATGAGAGTTCTAATCTCTCTACATTCTCTCCAGCATTTATTATATATATATATGTGTGTATGTGTATATATATAGATATATATTTAAATTGAGCTGTCATTGTTGGTCCAAAGTGATATAGCATCTTTGTTTGCTTTGCATCTTCTGGGTATATAGTAATCATGAGCATTTTGAAATGTATTTATTATCCATTTGAATGTCATTTTTGGTGAGCTATTTATTCATGTCCTTTGTCCACTTAAAAATTGCTATATTGGCACATATACAGAACTTCATATATACAGAACTTAAGCATTCAAGCATATTGAAAAGTTACCTAGTCACCACAACCTGACCAACAAGTAACAGAATATTTGTCAAAATGGTAGGTTCTTATTGTGTTCAGCCAGGTAGACTAGAGAAACAAATTCATGAGCACACATATGTATATATGGGATAGGTTTATATACAAGAGAAATAAAGCATTGAGAAAGCATCCCAGTCTAGTCCAAACCCACAAGTCTGATATTAGCCCATATGTCTGATACCAATCTATAAAGTCTTCTTCAGATTCATGAGGCAATACAATGACAATCACAGGTCAGTGGGTAAGAAAGTCGTTGGATCCAGTGGCATTGTAAGCATCTCAGTGCTGGCAGTAGCCTCTCTGTGGCTTCTCAAGTATCTCTGTACTGGCAGGAGTCTCTACATGGCTTTTCCAGCTTCAGAGGTCTGGTTCAATCAAGGTAACTGCTCCAGGATGTCTCACAGGGAGTCAGGCTTGTGTCTTTTTGGCAGAGTATCTCCAAGGGACTGAGTAGTTAGTTTCTCATCTCCAAAGGGGAAATGCAGCCAGCTTTCACAGAATTCTCAGGAGAAGGCCATGCCCACACAGAGGTCTCATTGCTTATCTCCAGATTGACAAGATAGACTCCACCCCTACACTCTTAATCTTCAAATTAACACAAGAGTCCATGAGTGCCACAGTATATACCACGTAAAGGGATTGCTAGATATGTGATAGTTCTATTCCCAGTTGAAGAGAGCTGAATGCACTATGAGAATAAGAACTTCATATAGTTTGCAGTTAAAATATACATATCAAATTTAAATTATATTTGATAGAACTGAAATTGACCTATTGAGTCAGTGCATTTATATGTCACTAAGAAACAGGCTGAAAGTAGCCATCATGAAAGAGAAAGGGTCTGGACCTTCTCTCCCTTTCCTGTGGAGACATAAGCAATACTCTCCTTGTGGGGAGCACCAACCTTTGAGGGCAATACACTGGTATGGAGCCGCAAACTAATAGAGGGCAACGAGGCTGGGCCCAAGCCAAGTTATGTTCAGCCCTCCCCAGAACAATGTAAGACAGAGGACAGCACTGACGATGCAGGCCTGAAGTAGGGTAGGGTGGGGGAGAACCAGGTCTCTCTACACCACAAGGAGTGAACTCAGAGGGGAAGAGAGGAAAAAAAAACTCATCAGCACTCCCAAGCTCTGGGGAAGATATCCCTGCTCTGAGAAGCCAATGCTCAGAGAGGACCATACGGCGAGCCCCACCATGAGATAGGACATTCCTTCAATGTCCCATAGTGCTATGGAGGACAACGCTGGAGACACTGTGCAGAAAGTGTGTGCAGTGTGTCCCGTACACAGTAGGGTGAAATGAGAAGGAAGTACAACAGTGCAGCAAGTGGGGCAAAGCAAATAAGCCCACATAGAAGAAGCACACCAGCCTGTGTGATCATGTAGTGTTGAAGGAGCAGGTATCAGGTATCAAAGATCCCCAAACAATTCTATCAATGTGAAAGACGAGTATTGGAGTGGAGACCCAAAACCCTTCTGTTGGTGACTGGACATCCCTCCACAGAGGGGTGACAAGGAAGCATAATTCAACCAGGTTTCAGTATAACAGCAATGAAACACTAGTTCCTGAATGCCTCCTCCCCACCCCAACCCTCCACTACTATCACTCAGTTCTACCTTATAAGTATGGCCAGATCAGAATACACACATTGGTACAGATAAGAGTTCTCAATACATGGAATTCAGGACAGATTAAAAAAAACCTCAGAAATAATAGTGGGGGTAGTGATATCATGAGGGTAAGGGGATGGTGGAGGTACAGGAGGTGGAAGGGGGAGAAAGGTGGAACCCATCATAAGGTTGGATGTATAGACCCTCCTCTCAGGGCAATGAATGACAGACAGGTGGGTGAAGGAAGGCAACAGACAATGTAAGACACAAAATAACAATAATATATTATTGAAGAAGGATCATCAGGGTGAGAAGGTGGGAGATGGAGGGGAATAAAAGAGGAACTGATACCAAGGGCTCCAGTAGAAAGAAATTGTTTTGGAAATGTTGATGGCAACATTTGTGCAAATGTGCTTAATATTATTGAATGATGGGTTATTATAAGATTTGTAAGTGCCCCCAATAAAATTATTAATTAAAAAATAAAGGGAAAGGGATTTTGTTTCTCTAAGATAGCCCTCACATTTTTCCATCTCTTGGTATTCTGAACCTTGTTCTGTTACATTCCCCTCAGTAACTTGCTTGTAATCAATAGAACACCTCACTGATGAGATCTCACTTATGTTTTAGATGATATGGTTAATCAACATCCATTTTTCTAGTAGACTCTTTGGTACTCACTTTGGTGGACTAAGCTGCCTTGTTTAGAAGGGTCACATGGCAAAGAGCAAAGGATGACTCTGACTAAGAGTCAGCAATGAAGTGAGATCCTCAGTTTAACATTCCAAAAGAACCTGAGTCATATTAACAACCCTGCAGTGAGATTGGAAGTGCATCGTCTCCAAATCGAACTTGACACCTTGAATGCAGCACCATGGGAAACTCTGAAGCAAAGGTCTTACCTAAGTTATTCTTGAATTTGTGACACACATAAACTACGAGAACATAAATATGTGTTTTTAATGTTGTATATTTATGATAATTTATTATGCAGCAAGAGATAACTCATCTCACTATGTGTAAATCTGTAATATTTTCACTTTTCTATTGATTCTATGGAGTCACTGAATGGTGCAAATAACAGACTCAGCTGCTAATCAAAAAAATTAAAGGTTGAAGACCACTCAGTAGAATCTTGGAAGAAAGGGCCAATAATCTAGATTCAAAAAAAACAGTTATTCTATGGAAAATCCCCAAACCATTTGCAGGGTCCCCACATGGATTAAGGCACTGATGTATCCCTTATGACCATTGACCAGTGACGTGAATAACTTTGATATCAGACAGAGAACACTATGCAATAAAGTAGGTCTATTATGACAACCTAGCCAATAGGAACATGCAAGATTAAATGCAGTTTGATTGTAAGATAAAGAGATAAATAGCTCAGCAATCCCCTTCTCTCTCTCTCTCTCTCTCTCTCTCTCTCTCTCTCTCTCTCTCTCTATCTTTGGTGATCAGATCAGGATGCAGCTGCTAGTTCTCTGCCTCAACTTGTGAGTTACACTACAAACCAGTGGATCCTGTCACTACAACTTGAGATTCCTTCAGTACCTGCTTGTCCAGGCTCTGGTACATACATCGCTTGGTTTGGGAATGTTGTATCTTGTCATTTTGCTGACTGTTAGTGACCTGTCCTACTGTTTGCTGCCAGTGACCAGATTGCCTGCCTTGCCCAAGGGGGACTCAGCTGTCTGCTTTCTTGAACTTGGACCCAGCTGTCCTTGAGAGCTGAAAAACTTCCCACATATTAACTGTTGCATGGAAGTGAGTTAAACTGAGCCCTCTGCACTGCTGTGTGGACTAATTAGCGGTTATATTCCTTCATGGTCTCTATCACTAACTAACTAACTAACTAACTAACTAACTAACTAACTAACTAACAAATGTCCTGGTTTTGTTTCTATAGAGAACCCTGTCTAACACACCTTGTAAAGCAAGTTGTTGCACATAAAGTTAGACTGAAGTTTAACACTTTATTATTTCATCTCCTCTTGGAACTATTTAAAATTTGTTCTAGCTTGTAATATATTCTGCTCTCTTTCAATTGAGTTTTTCCTTTGTTTTAGTTATTCTTGTTGAGATTTTTTGTTAAGTTTTTCTGCACATAAATTCAGGATGGCTAATCTGTAGAAAGCTTTATGAATGGTATTTTGAAAATATACCAGGGGAGGTTGAGGAAGCTAACAACAATGAGTATAAGAAAGAAGAAAATGTTCTAAAGTTACTTTGCCCAACTCTTTTAAATATGATGGCACTAGTAAATTGTATGCTTATGTGAGTTATGTGTCAATAAAACTGTTTTAAAATTAGACATTGAAAACCTTTTTTAGTACAGTTATACTTTGACATGCATAGTGTCATCACAAATCAGAATGCACTCAATGGCAATATATTATTTACTTTATTAATTATTACCCATTCTATGATTATTCTTTCATTACTAATTGCTCTATTGTTACCTTTTCTATTTTATTAGGGGAACTATTGGGATGTAAAAGGAAAATACAGGCCCAACAAGGTGACTGTCTTGCTGAAAACTGAATCAAATCAATCATGATAGTTGATAGAGTAGGCCAAAATAGCAGGCTTGATCACCTGATGTTTTCTAAAGAAAAGGATACCTTCTTTTTTTGAAAATCTACAGCAATCAAGATTCTTTGTATAAAAATGGCTTCTCAGACTAACTTCTTAGTTTATTTTCTACCTGTGATTTTATCATCCTCAAGTACATGCAAATTTCTTAGCAACAGAAGATCCTGACCTAGTAAGACATCATGAGCCAACCCTTCTGCAAGCATCTGAACCATCAATGATGGGATTTTAAATTTTGAAATTAAGTCATCCATTGGACAGTGAAAGATGACAAAATAATAATAATTTATAAACTATCAAGGGTTCATAAGGGAGGGGGGAGTGGTAAGGGAGGAGAAAAACTGAGGAGCTGATACCAAGGGCTCAAGTGGAAAGCAAACGTTTTGAGGACAATGCAGGCAACAAATGTAAAAATGTGCTTGATACAATGTATGTATGTATGGATTGTGATAAGAGTTGCATGAGCCCCGAATAAAATGATTTTAAAAAATTAAGTCATCAAGAAAGAATGGAGAAACTTGTATAAATTTATTAATTCCTTGAATAAGCTCAGTAGTTTCAAGAATACATATTTTAAGTCTTAAAATAATTTTAAGTAGTTCCTCTGTGCAAAAACATTATGTTCTATTAAATTGGCATTCCAAGATGCTCACCTTCCCAATACGACCACTGAAGACAAATGTGCACATAAATAAGTGTGGTGAAGAAAGCAGATGGTGGCCAACTATCAAAAGATGTAGCATCTGGGGGTCTTAAAGACTTGAAGCTAGACAAGAGGCCATTTAGCTCCAAAGCAACAAAACCCACATGGAAGAAGCATACCAGCTTGTGGGACTATGAAGTGTCAAAGGGATCAGTTATCAGACTTCAAGAACTAAAGATCATAACATTGTGTGCTCACCTTCCCGATAGGATCGCTGATGACAAGTGTGTACATAAGCAAATGTGGTGAAGAAAGCTGATGGTGTCTGGCTATCAAAAGATATAGCATCTGGGCTGAGCCCTGGTGGCATAAGTGGTTGAGTGCGGGACGGTAGCCCGTGGGCTTGGCGGTTCAAATCCAGTGGCGGCTCTCAGGAGCAGCACTGGGTAGCGCCCACGACCACCAGAGGCAGTGATGTTTCCCCCCCCCCAAACAAAAACAAAAACAAAAACAAAACACACACACACAACAGATATGGCATCTGGGGTCTTAAAGGCTTGAAAGTAAATAAGCGTCCACCTAGCTCAAAAGCAACAAAGCCCACATCGAAGAAGCACAGCAGTCTGTGTTACTACTAGGTATTGAAGGGATCTGGTGTCAGGCATCAAAGAACTAAAGATTATACCATTGTAAATTGGGAGGAGTGCAGATTGGGCATCCAAAGACCATCAATCGATGAAGCAACATCCCCTTGCAGAAGGGTTGCATGGAGGAGACAAACCAGTCATGTTACAGTGTAGTAACAATGAAATAAGGAACTTGCGGCTGAGCCCTGGTGGCGTAGTGGTTGTGCGGGGGACTGCTGCCCACTGGGATGGAGCCAGCAGTGGCTCCACAGGAACAAAGGCTGGGCCTCCTACTCCCACCACCAGAAGGCAGTGATGCCCCTCCCCCCAAAAAATATGCAACTTTCTCTTAGTTCTCAAATGTTTCTTCCCACCCACTATCATGATCCCAAATCTACCTTACAAATCCAGCTAGACCAGGGGATGCACACTAAAGCAGAAAACATGGGGAATTCAGGATAGATGATCCCTTCAGGATCCACTCAGTGGTGGGAGTGGTGATACTGGGAGGGTGGAGGGAGGGTGGAGTAGAAAGGTGCCAATTGCAGGGATCTACATATAATCGCCTCTCTGGAGTACGGTCAACAGGGAAGTGGGTGAAGGGACACATCAGAGAGTGGACAATAGGAAAAAGTAATAACAATCTATAAATTATTAAGTGTTCATGGAGTAGGGGGAGTGGGGTGGGAGGGGAAAGATGGGAAGCTGGTACTGGGGGCCTAGGTAAAGGGAGGATGTTCAGGAGTGATAATGGCAACAGGTGTGCAAATATGGTATGCATACAATTGACCTATTTATTGACTGTGATGGGAGTTGTATGAGCCCCCAATAAAATGATTTAAAAAATAATTTTAAATCCACACTGTAAAATGTGAACAATAATTTCCTTGGGATCAGCATGCCTGTTGCCAAAGAAATCACACTTCTTGTCAAAAAATATGACATTATGGATGGTGATTGAGTGAGACCAGCTGGTTTTAAAATTAAAGATGACAGTGAAATGTGGTGTTTAGATGAGTCACAGCACAGCACAAAAGGATATGTAGAGATCTACTGGCTGACAACTTGCTTTCTTAATAAAATGTATTGCATTTTTCAATGGATTATTTTAGCCTCAGAAAAGCACATTTCTTACATAGCTTCAGTTTAGCTTCAATGGATCTATTGCATGGGAGCATTTCAGCATTTCAGAGCTAAAATTGTTTATAGCTAAGTCTTTTGACATTTTATTCTGTAGCCAAGTATTCTGAATTGGGGTACACATGATGATCCACTGAGGTGTGGGGAGAGAATACAAGGATTTTTCTTTTTAAAAGAAATGAAATTTTTGTTTCTTCCTTTTAAATTACAGACTCACTCAGTCCATCTATATGGAAGGTTGTGGTGCATAGTTTCTTGAGAAAGAAATGTGAGTTTCACAGTGCAGGAAGATTCATTAACCTCATCTGCTGGTTCCATTCCAGTGCACTAAAGTTTATCTATGAGTGGTTTGGTAGTTAAGTGTTTGTTTTTGTTAACTGGCATTCAACCGGCCCCTGATGCATGGGAATCCTGTGGAGAACAGAAATGAAATGCTACCAAGTGGGATTATTGTGATTCACTAGGCCTTTATTTGCTGATTTGGGGAATTAGCTCATCAAAACTTTTTTTCCTAGTCCATCCTAGTCTGTAAACATTAGTGAAATCTGTTCAGTGTTCTAG
Organism: Nesogale talazaci; assembly: GCA_004026705.1. Lineage (NCBI taxonomy): Eukaryota > Metazoa > Chordata > Mammalia > Afrosoricida > Tenrecidae > Nesogale > Nesogale talazaci. The sequence goes on along the minus strand of PVJH01007182.1, from coordinate 55,089 downwards.
TAACATGTACGTCTTCACTGAAAGACCAGTGGCGGTTGTATTGACTGTATTGGCTAGGAATTGAACTTTTATCTCCCTTATAAAATGGGAGAATTCTATCACTGAACCACCACTGTTTCACAGGTTTAATGAATTATATGTTATATCTAAAAATACAAACAAAGTGCACATAGAAATGAAATGGGTAATGTTTAAAATTTTTTCTACCACTCAGAAATTTACCAGCCATCCCTTGGATACTGTATAAAAAGGTACCATGAGAATTGACTCAATAACAGTGGTATTTTTTTTTACTCCAATACAAAAGAGCAGTGGAACTTACTTTGCTTTTATTTTTCTAGTTTCCTAAGGGTGAAGCTTGAATCACTGATCTGAAATCCCTTCTTTACAAATGTAACATTTAATATACATTTCTTACTAAGCACTCTAGTCCACATATTTTGTTAGATTTTGCTTTCCTCTTGATTTGGTTTAAAATATTGTATTATTTCCACATGACTACTTTTTTTTGGCTCATGAATTATTTGTAAGCCTTTCCCTTAATTTCCACTTGTTTAGGCATTTTGAAGATATTTTTATATAATTAATTTCTAGTTTAACTTCATTATTGTCAGTTGTCTGAATTGGGATACACAAGATGATTCACTGGGTTCTTATAACAATCTATACATCAAATGTATGAAACAAACTTGTACATTTGTTGCCATTATCATTTTCTGAACATTTACTTTTTATTTGAGCTGTTATATTAGTGCCTCGTTTTCCCCCTCCCTCCCCCATCCCCCCTTGTGAGGCCTTGATAAATTACAAATTATCTTTATTTTCATATCTTGCACCAACACCTGTACCCCTTCACTAACGTTTCTGTTGCTAATCTCCCTTAGGGAAGGGGATGTGTGTTATTCATTGATCATTGCAATCGGTTTTTTTTCCCCCACCTCCTTCAACCATCTTCTCTTTACTGTCCTGGTATTGCGACTCCTATTTCTTTCCTGCAGTGTACATGATCTGGTGTAGCCAGAGCTTAAAGTCAGGACTAGGGTCATGATAGTAGGGGATGATGAAATCTCAAAGAACCAGAGAAATAGTATGTGTTTCATTGGTGCTATATGGCACCCTGGTTGACTCATCCATCCCATCCTTGTGACCCTTCTGTGAGAGAATGTCCTATTGTCTACAGATGGGTTTTAGGTCTTTGCTTCAATTCCTTCATTCTCAACAATATGGTTTTGTTTTGGTTGTTGCTTTGGGTCTTTTGATGCTTGTTACTTGATTCCGTCAATACCTCGTAATTACACAGGCTGGTGTGCTCCTTGCATGTGGGATTGTTGCTACTCTTCTAGATGGCTGCTTGTTTAACTCCAAGCCTTAAAGACCCCAGACACTGTATCTTTTAATAGCTGGTCACCATCAGCTTTTTTTTTTTTTTACCACATTTGCTTATGCACACATTTTGCCTTCAGTGTTTGTGTTGGAAGGTCGAGCACCACAGAACGCCAGGTTGTTAAAACAAAGTGTTCTTACATAGAGGGAGGGCTTGGGCAAAGGCCCAAAGTCCATCCACTTCCTCAGTGTATTGCCATATTAATATAGGCACATAGGCTAATACGCCTATTTTAATGAGTGAATAGATTTACAGATGGATACACCTATGTTTTTACCTTATCCATGGCTTTGTTTCCTAGATCTTTCCATTTGTGTTTACCTTCCTCCTGCCACACCATGATGCTTACCCTTCTGTCTCTCAGCTAGCTTGCGGTTACTCCAACCCCCTCAGGTCGTCCACAGTGTTGATCTTCCAAAATTGGTGGCTCCATTGCTTTCTCCTCAGACTTGCTTACCATGCCTACCTTATATTGGTAGGCAAATCCACAAAAATGGAAACAAAAGATCAAAGAAAAATTTATAAAAATCCAGGGAAATAACCCCCCCAAAGTATACATAATTCAATTCCAAGTGTGTTGACCTTCATGACTGTTTCCCTGAGGGGGACTGGGAACTCTCCCTGCTGGCTTGAAGTCTATTTTGGGAGCGCCTCAGGGGAATTGTGGCTTGGCTTTACTCCCATTGCTGATCTGTTGTGTTCCCTTCTTGGTTTGCCCCACTAAGTAAGACAGGGTGTGTGTGTGTGTGTGTGTGTGTGTGTGTGAGAGAGAGAGAGAGAGAGAGAGAGAGAACAGGCTCACTACTCATTATATGTCCCCAATATTTTCCTGTGTCACAATATGCTCCAGCAAGAGAACATCATGTCTCAAGCTGTTGTTGGCCCTATAGTCCTCTCTGCCGAAGCAGGTTCATGCAGGGATGTCGCCCTCTGGTCTTAGTGTACCGGTATGGTGTCTCATTCCTCACTGTCACTTTTTCCTTCTTGGTTTGATTCCACGTGGGCATGGCTGGCCCGCCCCTCTTCCCTACCTGGAGGTTTAGTGTTGTTCTCTGTAGCACATACTCACAGGGAGGGGGCCAATTTGACTCTGATTGGAGCCAACCCTATAGACCTCTCTGTTCATGAGTTGCTCCATGTGGTTACTTTGCCCTCAGGTTTGGTGTGCTATTTTGGGGTCTGCACTCACACTCCCATTGCTGTGGAGATGTAAGCAATACCCTGTCCTTGCGTGAAGGATTAATATTTGGATAACTAGTAACAGAAGCACTACTTTTCAAAAGAAATCTGTCCTGGGGAGAGGTTTGGTTTTAGGAACCACTAAGTTGGTTCCACCCCATAGAGACCTTATTCACAACAGAACAAACATTGCCTCACTGTGGTTCTTATGTTTGAGAACATTGCTGACACCACTGTTTCAATCCATCACATTGAGGAGCTTCTTTTTCACTGCCCCTCTAATGGACATAATACCTCTCTCCAGGGACTGGTCTCCCAACAATATGTCCAAAGTAGTAAGGCAAAGTCTCTCCATCCTTGCCTCTAAGGAGCTATCTGGCTAAACTTCTTCCAAAACAGATTGGTTTGTTCTTTTACCAGTACTTTCAGTATTCTTATTCAGCATCAAAATTCAAATGCATCAATTCTTCTTCTATCTTTTTTATCCAATGTTCAACTTTCACATGCATATGAAGCAAAGGAAAATATCATGGTTGGTGTTAGGTGCACCTTAGTCCTCAAAATCATATCCTTGATTTTTAATACTCTACAGGTTTTGTGAAGCATATTTACCTAGTTTTTATCCCCTGGCTGCTGATTTCATGAGTATTCATTGTGGAGCCAAGCAAGACAAAACTGAAAGCCTTCACCTTTATCATGATGTTGCCTCTTGGTCCAGTTACGAGGATTTAGGTCTTCTGTACAGTATAGAGTTGTAATCTATCCTGAAGGCTGAAACGCTCAATCTTCATCAACAAATGCTTTAAGTCCTCCTCCCTTTCAGCAAGCAAGGTTGTATCATCTGCATATGGCAGGTTGTTAAAAAGTTTTCCTCCAATCCTGATGCTACCTTCTTCATATTAGTCAGCTTCTCTGATTATTTTTCAGATTGAACAAATTTTGTGAAAGAATACATTCTTTTTGAACATCTTCACTGACTTTAAACCATGCAATATCCCCTTGTTCTTCTTCTGTTTGAACCACCCTCTCTTGATCCATGTGCAAGTGCTGAAGGAGCACAATGAAGTATTCTGGAATTTCCAGTCTTCTCAATGCTGGGGAGATAGCATTTTGAAAATAAATTTTTTAAAATGGATGTTCCTTTCATATATTTTTGTTTATAAAATAGTATGATATCTATATGTTACTGCAATTAAAACAGTGACAATAAACATTCTAACCTTAAAAATTTAAATAGAAAATTACATTTGGTTTATAATGGGCTTATTTTAAAATCTGTAATAATCCAAAGCTTCCAGATTAGTTTGCCAGGACAATTGATTGGCAGGTCTGAAGGAAAATGCAAACTTAAAAGCTAATTTTCAATAATATCTCTTTTAAAACTGGCAAGTAAAATTTTTAAAGTTAAATGGTGAATTAATAAACATACTAATCATAGACATTCCTTTTGAATCTATATAGATTTTTCAATAATAAATTCCATTAAATCCAAGTAGTTAAATAAACTGAACTTAGAATCAGATCTTTAAATTGTGTGTCAGATGCTAAACCAATGCTTTTAAAAAGTGGTGAAATATTTTCAATAGCATTAAGCAAATTAAAATATTAGTTTTTATCCCCAAGGAATAAGGTGCACCTGTCTCAAGAAAAGGTATTTTTAGTTGCCTCATGTTCATGTGGAAGTTGGATGAGAAATAAGGAAGATTAAAGAAGATTTGATGATTTTGAATTTTGGCTTTGGTTAAGAATATACCATGTACTGTCAAAAATTTAAAAAATATGTTTGGGGAACAGTACATATTTTAGAAGTGAGGTTGGCAAGATTTCATCTCACATAATTTGGACATGCTATCAGCAGGGACCAGTCTTTGGGGAAAGACATCATAGTTGGTAGATTATTAGCAAAAAATAAAAGATACTCAATGAGATGAATGGACAAAGTGGCTACAACAATGGGTTCAAACATGGCAACTATTGGAAGGACCAGGTAGTGTTTTATTTTCTTGTGCATTGTGTGCTATGAACTGGCTCAATGGCACGTGATAACAACATTGACACTAATAATTGTCTATAGACAGATTATGAATATACATCAGTAATATAACAGCTAAAATCATCAAGTGTTAATGCAATGTTTTAAAAATAGCAAAATATATTCAGCCAAGTTGCTCATATAAAAATATTAGCATGAATGGTTACATGTGCTATTAACATATACATATGACAATAATTTACAACTTAAGTTATATATTTTTTACATTATCTAAGTATAATGAAATGTTCATCTTTAAATTTCATCTTCTGTATACTATAAAGAAACTCTGATGCTGTGATAACAAGGCACCCAGCTGCTCACTGAAAGTTTGTGGTTCCAACCCTGCCATGGCTCAAAAGGAGAAAGATATGTGGGTCTGCTTCCTGAAAGATGAACATCTTGGGAAACCTTTGACAGTGCTGATCTGTCTTGTAAGTTGGACTCTACAGCAGTATGTGTGGTTTTGAAGGTTACGTCCTGGCATCAATGTTGTTAGGTGCCACGGAGATAGTTCAGATCCATAGTAACCCATGCACAGCAGAAGAAAACCATAGGGGACCCTGTCTCACCCTCGCAGTTCCTGTTTTCTTTAAGCCCATTGCTATGACCACTATGTTAATCCAATGCACTATTGCTTCTACAATATGCATAGTATATAATTAATAAAAGGCATGTGATATATATGCACTTGTATATGTGTTATTTAAAAGTTTAGAGACTGTTTTTGTAAACTTTTTTCCTATAATATTTTTTATTTTTTAAAATCATTTTATTGGGGGCATTTACACTTCTTGAACATTCCACACACTAATTGTGTCAAGCATATTTGTATATATATTGCCATAATCATTCAGAAGATGATGATGGCTTTCCTATAATCTTCTTGTGACATACATAGTCTTCATAGCATATAAACAGATGTTAATTAGAAATCAAAGCAATAAGGTTCTCATAGAGAAAACAAAATAGGACTGGTAAAAAATGGCACCAAAGACAGATGCCCTACACGAGTCCTCTTCAACAAAGACATACAGAATATACTTACAGAGGAAAAGATCTGAATTTCTGAGGAATTTACCATAAGTAAGCTGAACATTAGAGAAAATTTGAGGGTGAAATCTACATAATGAAATCAAGAGGAGCAACAGAACCATAGTGAGAAACAATTTCTGAAATACCTGAAAGTGAGATCAGTGGGACAATCCTTTGCTCCCATTGCCACAATGTGGAATCAGGAATACCCAGGACTCCATCTGGTCCACTGACAGGAAAATTGCCCCCGTTCTTCCACACTGCTAAGGCAGTGTGTGTGCTCTGAGAAAGGGTGCACTTTCTGGAACCACTGCACAACACAGGGAGCAAACTCAAGGGAGACTGAATCATACCAGACTTCCATGATGTCTCAGAGGGAACACAGGAGATCAAGCTGAGAAGCACAGAGCCAGAGGTGGCAATCTACACACTGCTCACCTCCAGCCTAGGAAAAAACAGCTCTGTGATGGAGGACAGGCTTTTCCTCCTGTTTCTTGCTTTACTCTCTTCTCTTTGACGGTCCCCACCTTTTCCATTCTTATCTTCTTCTCGCTTTTGGCTTGATAACACAAACATTGGAGGACACTTTTGGTGGCCCAAACCTTTGGTAACCATAGAGATCTGCCTCAAGAAGTGGAGTTTGAGAAAAAGTGAGTCTTGTTCTGGTTTGGGATTTTGGTGTTTGTCTGCAGCCCCCCCCCCCAATAATTTTGTTGTTTGGCTAAACCACATACAGAGAGATGCAGGATAACAGGAGTAGAGTCATTCCTAACTCCCCAGAGCCCTTTGTTGACCAAAGATGTCATCAACACTTATCCTGGTTCCCCGAAGTTACAATCCCACTGTGAGCACCCAGGGCAGACCCTTGACAAGTGTTCACTGGTGATTAAGAAAGGGAACACAGCTGTTGGCCCCACGTTGGGTGTTGGTGTGTGTGTGTGTGTGTGTGTGTGTGTGGCTGGGGATGAGAGGTGGCATGGTTGTTAGCTTGGTATTGATATTAATGTGTGTTTATATTTTGGTTTATTTTGTTTGTTATTGCTCCACATGATGGAGTCAATGGTCTGACATTTCCCAGAAACTATCACACTACCAACAGCGCTATTAAGCATAACTCACTACTTTTTTCATTATCACCACAAATAGAAGTAAAAATAATAATACAATGTCTCAGAGATGACAGTTAATTTCTGTTCACATGAAGATGCAGGATAGAATGACACAAATGAGTAATAAATACACAATGGAAGAAAAAGAACTACCAGAAAAGGAATCCAGAGTAATGAATACTGAGCATATTAACGGACAGAGAAAAATATTGAGAGAACTATGTATATAATAAACAAACAGAAAAAGCTATCAAAAACTCAGGAAAACACTACAATAGCAGTCTGACAAAACAGATGAAAAATTAGAAAACTTACAAAAATTTCAAATAGAATTACAGAATATCAACACTAGGATATTAAAATTAGACCACATTGTCAATGAGCAAATCAGTAGAATTAAAGCAATAGAATGCCAAATCAGTGTGCTTGAGGACAAATCTCTCAAGTGCAATCAATGAGAAGAACAATAAAAACAAGAAGAATGACCTGAAGGACATTATGTGAGACATTATGAAGAGGAATCACTCATACTTCATTGGTTTTTGAGGAAAAAGGAAACAAAAAATCTGCAGAGAAAATGGCTCAAGAACTTAGGGAAGAAAATTTGCCTAATATCATACACACACACACACAAAAGGAAATAACCGTTCAAGAAGCTGAAAGAATCTGAAAAAGATAGATTTCAAAGTAAAATCACTAAAATACAACAGAGTCAAACTCCCCTAAATCAAGGAAATAAAAAATCCTGAGAGCAGCCAAGGAAAGAATAAAAGTTGTCAGTAAGGAAAATGAATAGGGGCAGATTTTTCAACAGAAACCACGCAGGCAAGAAAACAATACAATTTCATATATAAAATGCAGAAAGAAGAAAAAATTGCCAATGATGAATTCTATGTCTAGAAAAATTATTCCTCAAATATGAGGTTAGAACAAAAGGCATTTCCAGATATGGAGAAATAAAAGGAATTTGTGAAAGTAACATCAAATGTGCAAAAATTGCCATGAGGAGTTCTTTGGACAGAGAATCAAAAACAGCAGCAATTAACACACTGAGATAGACAAGATATGAGCACTCAGATAGCAAGTCACTTAAACAGAATTTAAAGTAAAACAAAATTGCAAGACTGAAAATGTGGAGCCAAAGATATCATTCTATAATAAAGACAATTATAAAGTAATGGGACTAGTGTAGAGATGAAATATTCAACAAGTCAAATCATTTTCGAGAGAGAATAAACTATCTTAAACTTGGGAAGAAAATAATTAACGTGGCTAACTGAAAGAAAATGGATAAATCATAGGAAAATGATACCACATTAGGAAAAGAGATTGCTGGGGCCATCCCCAATCCCAACTATGTGAACAGGTCCCCCTCTCTCCAGGAGAATTCACTTCAGAGGACAGCACTGAAGCAAGTCCAGGGAGAGAGACATGTCTGATCAGAGCACACAGTAGCAAACAAAGAAGGAGGGAGAAAATGGAGCACATCCTGGCCCACTACATCCCAAGAATGATATTCTGCTCAAAGGCAGCCAATGCACAGAAAGGACAATAGACGTCACCATGACACACAACGTCACTCATTAGAGACACAGTGAGAGAACTGTGTCTCATCTGACACAGTCACACTGAGGTGAAATACAAAGGGGAACAGAACAATGAAGTCCCCAGGGAATACCAAAGTAGAGTGTGGAGCCAGGTTGCAGCACCCCATCACAGAGGATCAATAAAACATTCCTAAAGGTCAACGAACAGGCCTGGCACTATTTATAGACTTCTTTTTTTGTAGTTGTTTTTTTGTATTATTTTGTTGCTTTGTTTTGCACTGTCTTTTTTGTATGCTTATTGTTGTCTCTGCATATCTATCTAGATAAGATAGGTGGGATAAACAATTCAGAAGAGAAAACAATGGACCGACCATTCTGGGGGACACATGAGAGGGGAAGGTGGGGGAAAGAAAGTGGATGTTAACAAACCCAGGGGTAACTGAACAACAAATGATCCAAAATGAGAAGCTGATACCAAGGGTTCAAGTAGAAAGAAAATGTTTTGAAAATGATGATGGCAACAAATATAAAAATGTGCTTGACACATGGATGTGTGTATGGATTATGAAAAGAGTTGTATGGGTTCCCAATAATATGCTAAAAAAGGTATTACCAGAACAGAAAACTGTAGACCAATATCCCTTATGAACATAGATGTTAAAATTCTCAACAAAATTTTAGCCAGTGAAATCAAAGAAAATATTTTTAAAATATACCACAGTCAAGTGGGATTCATACCAGGTATGCAAAGTTGGTTCAACATTAGACAAGTAATCAATGTAGCCTACTATATAAATAAGACAAAAGAAAGGAATATATGATCACATCAATGGATGCAGAAAAGGTATTTGACAAAATCTGACACCCATGTCTGATAAAAGCACTCAGCAAAATAGGAATTATGAGGGAACTTCCTCCTCATAATAAAGGCCATATACACAAAACCAATGGTCAGATTCTAATTGGGAAGCTGAAAGCCTTTCCCTTCTGAATGGGAACCAGACAAGGATGTCCTTTATCACTAATAATTACCAAAACTGTTAGATAACCAAAAGAAGTCAAGCATATCCAAATTGGCAAAGATTAAGTAAAACTCTCCCTATTTTCATATAATAAGATTCTATATATAGAAAATCTGAAAGACTTGTCAGGAAAATTATAAATAATCAAAAGATACAGCAACATGGCAAGGTACAAGATCCACATGCAAAAGTGATGAATTCTTGCATACTAAAGAAGAGAGCTCTGAAAAGAAAATCAAGAGCACGCTACCATTTAGAATAGCCACTTCCAAAAGATGAAGTACTTAATAGATCAAATAAAAAATAAAATTAAATTCCTTGAAACAGAACTGTGACATAATATACCAAAACTCTGGGACACCGGAAAAGCAGTTATCAGAAGAAAATCAATAGGAATCAATGTGCACACAAAAAGAGAAGAAATAAAAAAATACAAACAAAACACCTCTAATATCTAGAAGAAGGGGTGCAACATGAACTCTTCAGTAACAGAAGACAAGAAGTCATAAAGATTACAGTAGAAATAAATGAACTGGAAAGCCACAGAAAAACCAGCTACACATGAAGTTGGTTCTTTGAAAGGATTAACCAAATTGACAAACATCTGGTAAACTTAACAAAACAAAAGAAGATGCAAATATCTAGAAATGGAGATGAAAAGGATGATATCACAACAGACCCTAATGAAATAAAATATAATAGCACTATGTAAGACTGTACTCCAACAAATTTTATAATCTAAAAGAAATGGAAAAATACTTAGAAATACACCATCTATCAATATTAATGCACACAAATGTAGTAAATATGAAGAAAACCATAACAAAAGAAGAGAAAGAGTCATAGAGAAATTTCCAATCAAGAAAAGCCCATAATCAAATGTCTTCACAGGGGAATTCTACCAATAATCAGTGAAGATCTGTCATCAATTCTATAAGAGGGGATTGAACAACAGAAATGTGGGTGAAGACAGATAGTGGGCAGTGTAAGATATGAAAATTATAATAACTTATAATTTATCAAGTGTTAACGGGGGTGGAAGTTTGGAGGAGCAAGAGGGAAAAAAGAGGAGCTAATACCTTGGGCTAAAAATAGAAAGTAAATACTTCTAAAATGATGATGGCAACATATGCATACATGTGCTTGATACAACTGAAGTATGGATTGTTATAAGAGCCAGGAGATGCCCCAATGAAATGCTTTATTAAAAAAGAGACCTCCAAATTATAGAAAGGGAGAACAAACACCCAAAATCATTCTATGAAGCAAACATAACCCTATACCAGAACCTCGCAAAGACCTCACACAGACAAAACTGCAGACCAATGTCCTTCATGAACATAAAAGGAAAAATTATCCCAAACATTCTGATCAACAGAATCCAACAAAACATCTCCTGTGTTAGTCCGGGTATACGAATTTCATAGACATGCATATAGGTATAAGGAAAAGCTTTATATACAAGAGGAACAGGACATTGAGCCCAGTCCAGTTCAAAGTCATAAGTCTGATATTAACCCATACGCCTCAAATCAGTCTATATAGTCTCCTTCCGACTCACGAAGTCACGGGTCAGTGGGTGCAGAATCCTGGCGCTGGCAGGCATCTCCACATGGCTCCTCCCTTCCAGGGCTCAGGGTCCATCAAGAGCAGAAGCAACTCATCGCTGGCAGAGGTCTCCATGTGGCCGCTCCAGCTTCAGAGGTCTGGCTCCATCAGGGCAAAGCCGTGTGTTTTCTCTGCCAGCTCCTCCAGCTCCTCAGACGCTGCCATCTTGTCTTGTCTGTGATTAATCGTCTCAGAGACTAACTCCCAACACCTGGGGAGGATAGCGTCTCATCTTCACAAGGGAAAAATCGCAAGATTTCCCAGAAGTCTCAGGAGAAAACCAGGCCCACATAGAGGCCTCATTGGCTACTCAATAGCTATCTCCAGATTAACAAGCTAGACTCCACTCCTACATTTCAATCATAAAATTAACATAGGCACATGACTGCCACACCCCCCAAAAATAATTCACTGCAATTGAGTTGGTTTTATACCAGGGATACAAAGACGTATCAACATTAGAAAAGCAACCAATGTAACATACCATATAAATATCACAAACTATGGGAATTATATAATCACACCAATGAGTGCAGAAAAACCATTCAACAATATCCCTCACCCTTTTCCGACACAACACTCAATAAAATAGGAATGGAAGGGAACTTCAACACAATAAAGGCTATATGTAACAAGTCCAATGGCTAACATTATGCTCAATGGGAAGAAACAGACAATTTCCTCTGAAAACGGGAACTAAACAATGATGCCCCTTATTACGACTCTTATTCAATGTCATACTGGCAGTATTCTAAGAGTAAGTGAAATTCTTGTTATTTCCAGAAGATAAAATTAAAAAAAATTTTTGACTCTAATCCTAGCCTTAAGCCTAACTGAAAATACAGTTTTATATAGAAAGAACTCCAACACATCCACCCAAAGACTGTTGGAAACAAGGGATTTGGTAAAGTATCAGAGAACAAGATTAACAAACAGAAATCAATTAAATTTTGCATGCCAACTAAGAGATCTCTGAAACATCCATTAAGAAAGCAGTATTACTCGCAATAGTCACATACAAGATGAAATATTTAGGAATAAATAAAAAAACTGAGCAAAGAAACAAAACATCTGTATGAAGAAAAATTCAGAACATTGCAAGAAACCATAAGAGACTAGACAAAAGGTAGAATATCTTGTGTCCATGGATAAGAAGGCTTAAGACTGTGAAAATGCCAACATTACCTAAAGCAACCTACAAATAAAATATAATTCCAATCCAAACCCTAGCTTCATTCTTTTTTTTAAAAATCATTTTACTGGGGTCTCTTACAGCTCTTATAACAATCCAAACATCCATTGGGTCAAGCACATTTGTACAAATGTTGCCATCATTCTTTTCAAAACATTTTCTTTCTACTTGAGCCCTTTGTGTTAGTCTTCTCACCCCCCTCCCTCTCTCATGAACCCTTGATAAATTATGAGTTCTTGTTATTTTCATATCTTACACCGTCTGCTGCTTTCCTTCACCAACGTTTTTGTTGTTTGCGCCCCTTGGGATGGGAGGGTTAATGCATCAATTATTGTGATCAGTTCCCACTGTCTCCCCCTATCTTCATGGAATCACTACTCTCATCTTTTTTCCTGATGGTTTTATCTAACTCCATTCTTTAAAGAAATGGTATTATACCAATTTCATCTGGAGAGGGATGATACCGAAGATAAGCAAATAAGTCCTCAAACAGAAGAACAAGTAGGAAGCTTTGTATTACCCAACCTCAAAGCCTATTTCATAGCCAGAATGGGTAAAACAGTCCGGAACTTGTACAAGATACTCAATGAAAAACTCAGAAATGAAAGCATCCATCTACAGGAAATTGATTTTTGACAAAGGACCAAAAGCACAAAACAAAGCAAAAAGCATTAAATGAAAAAGGAACACCGTCTTTGACAAAGGGTTCTGGAAAAATTGGACCTCCATATGCAGAATGCTGAAATATGACCCAAACCCAGCTTCATGAATAAAACTGAACTCAAGATGGATTAGAGATCTAAATGCACTGCCCAGAGTTACAAAAGCCATCAATGAAAAAATTGGGACAAACTTAAAGGCCCTATTGTAGGGCATACACACACTACCAAATGTAATAAAGGAAATATACAATAAAAGACAAAATAGATGCCTGGATACTTTTAAAAAATAAAAATCTTATGTTCCTCATAAGACTTCATCAAAGGAATAAACTGAGAGCCTACAAATTGGGAAAAATCTATATAATTCTTGCATACCTTAATAAGAACAAAACACAAATAATCGAGCTAAAAGGATAGGCAAATGACATGAATAGACAACCCAAATGGAAGACACTTAAGTGGCTAGCAAACACATGAAGAAGTGTACACAATCCAGGAGATGTAGTTCAATATACATTGCACCCAAAATAAATCCCAATTAGAGAGAAAGAGTGTGTGGCAAGATTGGAATCTTAAACAATGCTAATGGGCTTGTAAAGATGTACAACTATGATGGTGGTTAAAATGACTGGGAATAGAAATAGCAGATGACCCAGCAGTATCTCTGATGAGCATATACCACAAAGAAGTAAGAGACACAGCAGAAACAAACGTAAGCTCTCCCATGTTCTTTGCAGCACAGTTCACAATAGTAGGACTCTGGAAACAGGCCAAAAAACCATTAATAGAATATATAAATAAATTCTGATAATACAAACAATGGAATACTATGGATCCCTACAAAACAGTGAAACGCCTCGTGACATGGGTGGTGTGGCAGTCACCTAATCTGGTGTCAATTTGAGGATTAAGAGTGTAGGGGTGGTGTCTAGCCTGTCAATCTGGAGATAGTCAATGAGACTTCTGTATGGGAATGGCCTTCTCTGAAATTTCTGGGAAATCCAGTGGTATTTTCCCCTTGGTGTTGAGCGACTCACTACTGAGTTCCTTGGAGGCTCTCTACTGACAAGACACAAGGCTGACTCCCTATGAGATATCCCAGAGGAGAAGCCACATGGGCTTACCCTGACGGAACCAAACCTCTGAAGCCGGAAAAGCTACGTAGAGACTCCTGCCCATTCTGAGATGCTTAAGAAGCCATGGAGAAACCCCTGCCAGCACTGAGATGCTTCTACCACCACTGGATACACAAGACTCTGCCCCACTGGCCTACGATTGTCCTGGAGTCATTGCATGTGCTTCGTGAGTCTGAAAAGATTTATAGATTGATATCGGACATATTAGCTAATATCGGACTTATGACCTCAGACTGGAATTGGTTGTGATGTTTTCTAAATGTACAGTTGCTCTTGTTTTTAAACCTCTTTCTTATACACATATAAGAATCCATACACATATATGGATTTGTTTCTCTGATCTACCCAGACTAAGACAGGTGGCTTTGGAAAACATTTTGCTGAGTGAAGTTAGTCAATCACAAAAGAATAAATATTGCACGAGTCCACTATTATAAGGATAGACACCAAGGGGAAAGCAGGCTTTTGCTCTCAGGTCATGTAATATTCTAATCTGGTCTCTGAAGAATTGAGCTTGTTCAATGCCCATGAAACCCCTTATTTGTACATCTTAAAAAACTCCTTGATGGAGGAGTCCTCAACTCAGCTGGGTTAATTTTCTAGAGATGTGGGGAGAGGTAGAAGACGAATCAGTTGTTACCATTCAACACCGTTTATTCTATGGTCACCTCAAAGTACCTACTACATTGATTAGCAAATCTTACTGGAAATTCAAGTCCAGAGATAAGAAAGGAACGACGTCTCAGAAAAGGAGTTATATCAGATGTGGCCAGCCTCAGATACACACATCACGGGTTTGGTAGGCAGAGTTGTACAGCAATAATTATTATTTGCTATAGTAAAGTTGTAGAGAGAGAGAGAGAGAGAGAGAGGTAATAAGAGTCAGACACATATTATGCATGGTAGCATACTCACCCCAGCTCCTTCTGGTGGTTGGCGTGGAGAGAAGGTGAGCGGGAGATTTACATTTCACTAAGCTTAAATAACTTTTTTTTTGGGGGGGGACATCTGAGCCCCATAGTAAACAGATCAAGGGGCTTTCCATAGGTCAAACAGTAATGAGTGGGGGGGGGCACGAACCAGGGGTAGATGTAATGGGAGAGGGAAGTTACTGGAGTCTATATGGGGGTAAATTCTTATTAGTTGCGGCCTGACTTCTTGTCCTTGGGTGGGGGGTGAAATTAGCTAAAACTTTCAGGGGAAATGACCCTGAAAGTGGCTGTTTCTATCTTTAGTATGAGACACAAAGGTCTCTGATTGCTGAAGCTATTAGGGAGAGTAACTCCCAAAGTTTTGGGTCTTCCATAAGGAAAAACTCTCCAGCTAAGCTTATCAAAAGTGAGCAGACCTCCTTCATGGTGGGACAACCTATACTCTGATTGTGGCGGATAGCTAATAACCCTAAGAATGGTTTCTGATCTACTTCAGTTGCCTTCCAGGTGCAATCATATGCCTTGTGTAGCAAGCAGCTTAAGTTTGGCATAATATTGGGGGAAATAACCTGTGAGAAATCTTTCTTTCCACAGAGTTACACTTCTGTTGGTGGGTAAGCTGGGTGGGGCAACCAGTCAATGAAGAAAACACTATTGTCAATACTTATACGCCCAGTATTATGTTTCTAATTGGACATTTGGGACCCAGTTACTTTGGCTCTTGGTGACCCATACCTCATGACATAGATGACTGAGACTTTAGACTCTGTCTTTTTGAGGTACACAATATTCAACATAGGCCAAAGCAAAAGGGTCGATGCAGAAGACCCAGTAAGTGAACTGGTTTCAACTTAAACTCACCTGGAGCAGAATTAGGGAAGTGACATACTCCATTGGATTTAAGGCTGAAATGCCCTAGAGCAGGGGTAATGTGACACTGAAGTAAAATTGACAGAAAAAAAAGGATATTATTCAGATAATGGTGATTGCATTTGTTTGTGAAAATATATATTTATGAGTACAGAATATTAAGGAATATATTGTGTGAGACAGGATTGGATCTTCCATCTAAAAATTTTGCCAACCCTTGCCCCAGAGTGGCAAGAAGCAGATGACTGCTATCACAAACTCATGGAATTGGTGGTCATTGGACTTTAGAGTAGATCTCTTGTACTGAGAGTGCTTAATGAATGGTAGCTCAGGACTGCAATATATTTCCCATTTTGATGCTCTTTCCTTTTTATGTGATATACATTAGTCTGCCAAGTATGGTTCTACTTTGCTAATGAGTGTTATTGAAAATATTTTCCCGTTTCCAATCCTTATTGTTCCTGTAGTGGCCAGTCACTTAAGCTTTTAATCTGTAGAAATCAACAGTTGATGTATGAAAAGTCAGCCTATATATGTATCATTTCCTTTTGTCAACAATACTTTAAATTCTGCACTATTGGCTAAATTAATCACGATATCAATAAAGTTACCTTATGCCACTTGTGAGAGATCTATAAAATTCTCTGTAATGAAATTATAATGTCACTAAAATGAACTGGAGACATATAAAAATCACAGATATATGAATACATTTGGGACTCACACTTAATGGTTTCCCTAACCTAAGAACAATGATTTATTTTTTTTTGAACAATGTTTTCTTATGACGTGGTTCAACTCAATATTCCCCCTCATAAAGAGATCACTGAAGATATGGGTGCTATGGCAAAGTATAGTGAACAAATCAGATGATGGCTACCTATCAGAAAGAATAGCATCTGGAGTCTTGAAAAGTAGTCTTTTTTTTTGAAAGTTAGTCTTAAAATTAGCAGCCACCAAGGAGAAGTGTTAACTATGTCCACATGGAAGAAGCACATTAGACTGTGTGATTTATGGATTCTAAATAATAAAATACAAATCTGAAGGAAAGAATGGTATCAGAGCTTGAATCATAAACACCAAGTTTACAGGAGGCTATGGAGGACAGCAGAAGCCCCAAATAAATTTTCAGGGTCCCTAATGAATTAAGCCTCAGATGGATCTCCACTGATCATAGTCAACATGTGAAAAGTCTTGCTATCTGAAAATATTGTAAAGTGAATTATGATGGATGTATTCTGGTTGTTAGGTGCCATGGACTTGGTTCTAAAACCAAAATCCTCACAACTAGATCAATAGGAAACAAGATGGTAAATAGAGAAGAGATTAAAGTTGTCAAAGTTTCCTCTTGTTTGTATCCACCATAAAGGCTCATGCAAGCAGCAGTTAAGAGATCATTCATTGCATTGGATAAATCTGCTGACCATAACATCTTTAAAGTATTGAAAAGTAAGGTGGTTACTTTGAGGACTAAGGTGTACATCACCCAAGATATGGTGTTTACTTATTTTTAACAGTCTTATTGGCACTTTATCCATATATCAAACAATTCAATCATATCAAGAACAGTTGTACAATATTTACTACAATCACTTTTAGAAAATTTTCTTCTTTCTTGTACTCATTGTTATGCCTGTAATTATTTTTTAGTTTTGGCAAGGATATACACAACTCCTTTGCTTATGCACACATCTGTCTTCAATGATAATGCCGGGAAGGTTTGCATCATGAAATGCCAATTTAATAGAACAAAATGTTCTTGCACTGAGGAAGTACTTGAGTGGAGGTTCAATGTCCATCTTTTGTCCTACTACTAATACTATAAGTATGCTTGTTAACCTATTTCCCCATCATCATATATAAATATATGCACCTATGTAATTGCCTCTATTTAAACTTCTATAAATGCCCTTTACGCCCAGTTCTTTCCTCTATTTCCTATTACTTTCCTCTTGTCCCACTGTCATGCTCAGCCTCCATTTGGTTTCAGTATTTTCTTTCTGTTACATTACTCTTGATCAATCCCTATTGGACTTCTCACACCTAGCTTGTCACTGATTCTGAATCAATTGTTATTCCCTTTCCCTGGGCTAGTCAACACCACCTCCTTTCCCTCTCCTTCCCTTGTCCCATAACCCCCCCCTCCCCCGGGAACAATCAGTCCTGCTGTTTTCGCCTCCAGACTATTCGTTCAGCCTATCTTATCTAGATAGACCTAGATATGTGCATAAAAAGGAATCCTAAAATGAAGCAACCAAAGAAAATAAAGCAATGATAACAACAACAAAAAACCCCATAATGTCCAATATATGTAAAAAATAAAAATATTGACAATATAAAAACCTGTAAATAGTTCAAGGTCTGTTCATTGACCTCCAGGAGTGTCCTCTGATTGAGTCAGATGGGATGCCACACTCTGGTCTCAAAGTATATCGTTGGTACTCCATCTGGAACTCCATGCTCTGTTGCATAACCTTTGTGTTTTGCCACAGTGTGTTTGGATCAGGGTATAATGCTGACCTTCTTTCTCTATTGCTGACCCCGAAAGACCTTGGGTTAGTGAGGGCAGCCATGTTTCATAATAGGGCTGGCCATAAGATCCTGACTGTGCATCAGTTGTTCTGAGTGGGAATATCATCTTGAAGAATTGGTGGGCCAGGATGCTGCACTCCATTCTCTCTCTCCCCCACCATTTCATGTGTTCTCATCTGCTCTGGTCAGGCATATCTCACTACTCTGGTCAGGCATATCAGAAGATTAGCATCTGAAGTCTTAAAGGCTTAAGTAAACAAGTGGCCATTCAACTTAGAAGTGACAAAGTCCACATGGAAGAAGCACACCAGTCTGTGTTACCACGAGGTGTCTAAGGGATCAGTTATCAAGCATCAAGAACTAAAAATCATAACATTGCGTGCTCACTTTGCTGATAAGATTGCTGACCACAAATCTGTGCATAAGCAAATGTGATGAAGAAAGCTGATGGTGCCCAGCTATCAAAAGACATAGCCTCTGAGGTCTTCAAGGTTTGAGTAAATAAGCCACCATCCAACTCAGAAGCAACAAAGCCCACATGGAAGAAGCACACCAGACTGTGTGACTATGAGGTATCCAAGGGATCCAGTATAAGTCATCAAAGAACTAAAAATTGTGTCATTATAAATGAGGGGGAGTACAGATTGGGGACCCAAAGCCCATCAATAGGTGAAGCAACATCCTCTTACAGTTGGGTTGCAGGGAGGAGATGATCCAGTTAAGGTACATCGTAGTAACAGTGAAATAAGCAACTTTCCTCTAGTTCTCAAATGCTTCCTTGCACCCACTATCATGATCGCAATTCTACCAGAAAAATCCAGCTGGATCAGGGGATGTACACTGGAGTCAAAAACATGGGGAATTTAGGATAGATGATCTCTCAGAATTAGTGGTGGGAGTGGTGATATTGGGAGGGTGGAGGAATGGTGGAATATAAAGGGGGAGCCAATTTCAGGGATCTACATATAACCTCTTCTCTAGGGCACAGACAACAGGGAAGTAAGTGAAGGGAAACATTGGACAGTGTATGATATGAAAAAGTAATAATGATAAATAAATTATTATGGGTTCATGGGGGAGGGGGAAGGGAAATATGGGGAGCTGGTACTGGGGATCTAAGTGGAGGGAGGATGTTTTAAGAGTGATGATGACAACAAGTGTGCAAATGTGGCCTGCATACAATTGATGTGTGTATGGATCGTGATGGGAGTTGTATGAGCACCCAATAAAATGATTTATAAAAAAAGGGAGGAGGAAAGAGGGGCTTATACCAAGGGCTCAAGTAGAAGATATTTGGAAATGAATATGGCAACATGTGTATAAATACGCTTGATACAAATGATATATTGAATGTTATAAGAGCTGTAAGAGCCCCCAATAAATTCATTGGAGAAAAAATATACACAACAAAGCATCCTCCAACTAGAAAACATCTTCATCTATAACTCAGAGCCATTGATTTTACCTTTTGTGTTGTACAATTATTGATATCTTTTATCACATTGTTCCACCACCATTAACATAAACTCAATGACCTCAAAGCAAAAACTCGTCCTTTTGGCAACCATTGATCAACTTTGGTTTCTTTTTAAAAAATAGTTTTCTTGATATTCACATATCATACACTTCCAAAATTAAATCACTTTTTAAAAGAATTGTATATACATCATCACAATAAGTTCTAGTGCTCTCTCCTTCCCACATTAATTTCTCCCCAATTCCTCTCACCCTCCCAATCCCTTATCCTTGATGAACCATTGAATAAGTTATTTTTTCAAACAAAAATTTTATTAGTGGTTCTTAAAGCTCTTTTAACAATCCATATATCAATTGAATCAAGAACATTTGTAATACGTTGCCATGATCATTTTCAAAATGTGTTCTTTCTACCTGAGGTCTTGGTGTCAGCTCGTCTTTTTTCTCTCCTTCCCCCATTTTCCACCCTCGTGAATCCTTGATAAGTTATAAATTATTATTATTATTATTATTATTATTACTTTCATATATTCAGGGGTCCTCAAACTATGGCCCATGGGCCGCATTCGGCCCACTGAGGACATTTATCCATCCCACCAGGTATTTTTGCCACCGCTGTTGTCCTGTTTGGCAGTCAACTTATCCCAGGCCTGCAGTGAATTTGTTCATAGTTTTTTTTAACTATAGTCCAGCCTACCAAAAATCTGGGAGACAGTAAACTGATCCCATGTTTAAAAAGTTTGAGGATCCCTATCTTACAACGTCTGCTGTCTCCCTTCACCCATGTTTCTGTTGTTCACTCTGAGGTGGCGGTGGTTATATGTTGATCTTTACTTCCTCTTCTCCCCCCACCTACCCTCACAGTATCGGTGGTAGTTACATAATCTGTTGTCAGTTTGAGACTTAAGAGTGAAGGGGTGGAGCTTAACATTTCAAGCAGGTCGCAGCTTGATGACCTCATTTGGAGGTGCTAAGGAGATAAATTACTCACTGGAGACAGAACACATACTCACATTCTATGAGACATTCCTGTTGAAAAGACACATGGAGCTACATTAGAGCCCAGGAACGAAAGAGCTAAGTGAAGATCCCTGTCAGCACTGAGTTGCTTCCACCATCACTGGATCCACAAGACTTTCCACCCACTGATCTGTGATTTTCCTGTATTTGACATCATTGCATGTGTTGTGTGGGTCTGAAGAGGGATTTATGGATTGGTATTGGACATATGGATCTGGTCTGGACTGGGCTAGCATGTTTTCTCAATATTCAATTACTCTTTTATATAAAACTCTTTCTATATAAATATGAATGTTTCTGGATTTGTTTCTTTACTCTACGTGGACTAACACTGTACTTTTATTCCCATTACTGTTCCTAAGGAGTTTCTCTGTCCTGGATTCCATGTGTTGAGAGCTCTGATCTGTACCAGTGTATTTATTGCATTAGTTATTGTTTCTACAGATCCACTCCTTCCATGTTTCATAACCTGGGAAACCTAACAGAAACAACAGAAGACAAAACCAATATTAAACAGATTATGCCATGGTTCCACCCATCATAGTCCAGTTTACAATAATCTCTGTCTGATGGTACATCTGTTTAAATCCCTCACTTATGACTGGAAATGATCGGTTAGAGGTCTAATCTGGCTAGATAGCCTGCAGATAAATTTTGGTTTCCCACTGTCCTCCACAGCCTTCTGCAAACCTGGTGTTCACAATTTGAGCCCTGATATTTTCCCCTTTGTCATATTGGGATTTTGCTACCATCTTTGGATCACACAGGTTGCTGTGCTTCTTCTTCAATGTAGACTTCGTTGATGCCTCTCTTAGATGACTGGTCATTTCAGTACAAACCTTTAAGACCTGAGGCACTATACCAATCAATAGTTGGGAACCATCTGCTGTTTTTCACCACACTTTGCTATAGCACAATTCTCTTTATGAAGATGAGCATTGAGCAGGACCACGTTATGAGAGCTAACTGTTCTTGGAATGGCCCTAGAATTAAGTGAGTTCCAGAAACCATCTGCTTGTCCATGGGTTATAAATGACTCTAGTTTACTTTGGCGATCATATTATGACAAAACCAACAAGAACAACAATAACAAAAATCAAAAGCAAGCAACCCCTCACCCCAAATCAAAAGAAACAAAAAAGGAAAACATTGTCAATCATCTCCCTCAGGAATAAGGCAATTGCATTGATAGCATTGTTAATTTATTCAATGACATAGAATTTAAGGAACTGTTGATATGAGGAGGTTATGGAAGTATAGTCCAGGTGCAGTCCATGAGTTGTTGCTTTGTATAGATTTATTTCTTAAATGACTAATTCTGTTTACAGTGAGTATGGGGGTTTGTTCTAGGATAAAATTCCCTTTCTTAAAAGGACAGATCCTTGTCTATCTGTAATATATATCCAAGCAAAACATTGAGGTACTAAATATTATTGTGGTTCTGAATCCTCTTTCGTTAGACACCCACTAAGCCCGGGGTTTCACCTAAGGTCCAATGATCTCCATTTTCACAGTCTAGGATGATTGTCCTTTGCTTCCTCTCCCATCAGAGTATTTCAGTCCTAAGTCCAAGGGTCCTAGTTTTTAGCTAGGGTCCAGATCTTCAATCAGGCTTTCACACTGAGCCTTTCAGGTGTGGTTCTTTGGGGATGCCATATTCCCTGAGAGAGCACCATCTAAGGTCAACATAGGGCTTATTCCATGGCGTGGTTCACTGAAGCTCTGGTAGAAACATATTCGAAGTGTTTTCCTAGGAACACACAACCCAGCTTATTCTCCTCCTAGGTTTCCTATTCTTGAACCATGGTGTTAGTCCAGGTAGACTGGAGAAACAAAATTCATAGACACACATATACCTATAAGGGAAAGGTTTATATACAAATGCAACGGTATATCAAGAAAACATCCCAGCCCAGTCCAGTTCAAGGTCACAAGTCTGATACTAGCCCATACGTCCAATACCAATCCATAAGTCCTCTTCAGACTCACAAAGCACATGCAATGACTCCAGGACAATCACAGGCCAATGGATGCAGAGTCATGTGTATCCAGTGGTGGTAGAACCATCTCAGCACTGGCAGGAACCTCTCTGTGCTTTCTCAAGCATCTCTACACTGGCAAGTGTCTCTGCGTGGCTTTTCTGGCTTCAGAGATCTGGTTTCATCAGGGTAAGCCCATGGGGCTTCTCCTCCGGGATGTCTCACAGGGAGTCAGCCTTGTGTCTTGTAAGTAGAGGCCTCCAAGGGATTGAGTAGTGAGTCTCTCACCTTCAAGGGGGAAATACAACCGGATTTCCCAGAATTCTCAGAAGAAATGTAGCCATGCCTACACAGAGATCTCATTAGCTACCTCCAGATTAGCAGGCTAGACTCCACCCCTACACTTCCAATCCTGAAATTCACATGAGATTGCATGACTGCTACAGCCATGGTGTTTTTAATCACCTCATAGGCATGTGAAAGTTGGACATTGAGTAAGGAAGATGAGAGAACTGATGAATTTGAATTAGGGTGCTGACAAAGAATATTGGAGGTTCCAATGTGCTAACAAACGAACCAGCAAATCTGTCTTGGAAGAAGTATAAAGCCAGAATGCTCTTTAGACGTAAGGATGGTGAGACTTTGTTTCATGTACTTTGCCTATTTCTGTAGAAATGGGTTCACATTGCGATGCAGTAAATTTTGACTCACAGAGACTGCCTTGTCGATTTCTGAGACTGTAAGAATTTTCAGAAGCAGAACGTCTAATTTTTCTCCTGGTGGTTTTGAATTGCTGACCTTGTGTTTAACCCATTATGTCTTCAACCTTCAGAAGTGTATAGATTTAGCTGAAGGATATGTTAAGAAAAAATCAGCTTTATATTCTTAGATAATGCTTAATAAAAATTTTATAACAATATTTTTACTTACCTTCATCTGCATGAGGAAACTAGAAAATGAATAAGGAAAATCAATTCTTTTTAATGAGGATGATGCAAAATATATTGAATATACCATAGACTGTCAGATGAACCACACATTTTTCTTGCAAGATGTATAGCCATAATTCTCTTTATAAGTGAGAATGATGAGACTTCTCACATACTTTGGACATATTATCATAGTGATTAAAGAAGACCATTATGGCTTGATAAAAGAGGAAGAGAAAAAGAGGAAGACTTTCAAGAACTTGATTGACACAGCGGCTGCAAAACTTGGTTCAAATATAGCAAAAATTGTGAAGATGTCCCAAGGCTGAACAGTTTTATTCTGTTGTATATAAGTTCCATATGAGTCAGAATTGATTCAATGCCACTTAAAAGCAACAGCATCAAAAACAACAAGCGAATGGAATCTTTTTTCAGTAAGAGAAGTATATTTTAAACACAAAGGAGAAGAGTTTTTATGTTATTTTGTCATCCAGGAGGCCCACATAACTGGAATCAGAATTGGCAAAGGCCTTTTGTCCCCCTTTTTTATTCCTTACTCCAAAATAGAACTTCAAAGGAGATGAATAACAGAAATGTGAGTAAGAGGAGACAAAGGACAGTGTAAGATATGAAACAACAATAACAATATAAAATTGATCAAGGATACACAAGGGTAAGAGGAAGGGAAAAAATAGGAACCTATACCAAGGGTTCAAAGGGAAAATGTATTGAAAATAATGATGGTGACATATGTACAACTATGCCTGACTCAGCTGATGTATGGAATGTTATAAGAGCGGGAAGAACCCCTCAATAAAATGATTAAAAGCAAACTCTCTTCAGAGATCCTGCTATTTTTTAAAATCACTTTATTGGGGGCACATACAACTCTTATCACAGTGTGATTTCCTTCCCCAGGAATTGATTCCTCTTTATAACATGTCTAGAGTATTTGCGATGTCTGTAGATTTCTTCTTTTTCAGCCATGTCTAGTATAATTCCTCATAAAGGTGGAGAGTTCTTGATTGTGGTTTGAGATCAAAGGTAGTCGTTATGGCAATAATTATGGTTCTGTTTCTGCAGTTCCACATTGACAGAGGACTGGATTGAGCCCAAACCCATGTTCCAACCATGGTTTCACATGTGGGAAAGCACTGCTGTCCTTTGGGGCTTTTCCCTACTCCCTGAATAATTTGAGGATAGGAAACTTTGAACATTTGTGATTGGCTCCAATTTAGAAATAAATGTTATAGTGGTTTGTGTCTGTAAATTTATGAAGTTTTGCAATTTCCTTCATTGTGAGCAGGCGAGGATCTGAAAGACTGTCCTTATGATTAATACTATGTAAATCCAAAGAGGAATTCCAGAGCCAAAACCTAATGGGTTTATCTTTGATACCCCTGGAAACATTTTCACCAAGTGGGATTATGATGTGGTCATTTTAACTTTCCAATTTGGTCACCTCTTCTTACGGAAGGCAACTAAATTTATTTTTTGATGAGCTCTACAAGCAAGGTCTCTAGAATCTCAATCTCCCCCAAATCCACAATCATTTCACCCCCATATGTACTTTGGATGCTGTACAGATTGACATAGACCCTAACTGCGGGTAACTCCAAAAGGCTAGAAGAAAAGTTTCCCTCAGTTGAGCCTCCAAGCTCTACAAGTCTGAACCCAGGCTTTCTCCTACAATTAGACCACCAAACACCTGAATTGGTGCAAGTCAATTCTAAATAGGCGAACCTTCCTATATTTTGCTAGTTTTGTTTCCTTTTTAAAGCAGTTCCACACTGCTTCACTTTGCATTGGAGAAAATTTCTTAAAATTAATTCCATGTACATGTGCAATGGGCTCACCAACTTGTTTCTCTTTTTAAATGTTTTCTTTTGAGATAATTGCAGATTTGCAAATAACACAGAGAAATCCTGTGAAACCTTTACCAGTTTTCCTCTATGGTATCATCTTACAACTCTATAGTACAATACACAGTCAGCACATTGACATTGCCACAGTCCAGATACATCACATTATGATGAAAATCCTCCCTCCTGCTGTCCTTTTCAGGGCTGCATGTACCATCCTATTTGCTCTCTCTGATTCGGACTCCTAGCAATCGGTATTTGTCCTCTGTTAGGCTAGAGAAACAAAACCATAGTGACACCAATATATGTATAAGAAAGTATCAAGAAGTAATTTTCTATCAAGAAGACATCCTATCCCAGTCCAAGCCAAGACCTTATGTCCAATAATAGCCAGAGCTCTCTGTAGATGCACAAAGCTGCAGGCCAGTGGTGCATAATGGGGAAGAGAAGTTCAGGGACATCACGGGCCAGTAAGTGCGGAATCACATGGATTCAAGGATACATGGCAGGGCATGACAGGTCCCAGATTGACTCCCATGGTCAGTAGCCCACATGAGGCTATCCTTGGAACAAACACAGAGTCCCAACAAGGATAAAGGTGATATTTCATAGGGTATTCCACTGGGTTTGTTCTCTGTCTTATACAAAAGACCACATATCCAAGGAGGTGAGACCTATTTAATAGGTTTGACTCTGTCCACGCCCTCAGCCAAGAGTATGTAGTTGACATAATCCCTACCCATCATAGCCTTCATTTCTAAAAGTATGAATTTCCAGAATGTTTTGTAAATGGAATCATAGAGTATTAACTAGTTAGGATTGATTTTCCCCACTTAATATTATTCTCTGGAGATTCACCAAAGTTATTACATGTATCAAAAGTTCATCCCTTTTTCCTACTTACTAACATTATAAACATTTAACCATTTATCCACTGAAGGGCATCTTGTTTTTTTTTTTCAGTTGCTGACTCTTACAAATAAAGCTGTTTTAAATAGTTTTGTATATATTTTTATGTTATACATGAGTATTAATTCTGGATCATGGTCAATATGGTCATTGAAGTTACCAATTCCTGGAGAAGGGCATTGTGCTTGGAAAAGTAGACAATCAGCAACAAAGAGGAATACCATCGACAAGCTGGACTAAAGAATGGCTGCACCAACAGGCTCAATCATTCAAAGCTGTAATTGAAAGTAGAGCAAAGGACACCACAGCATTTCATTCTATGGCACTATGACATTGGATCGCTGTGAACTGAAAGGGATCTCACATGCTTAGTGGTTATTGTTGTTAAAGAAACTGACAAGCTTTTCTGGTGAGCCTAGACTGTACAGACAGGCTATACAATTTTACATCACTACTCAAAAGTTCCCTGAAATCAAGTCAATTCTGACTCATAGTGGCCCTATGGGACAGGGTAGAACTACACTTTAGGGTTTCAAAGACTGCATCCTAATGCGAGCAAAATGATTTATCTTTCAATGAGTTTCAAAGTGTACTGACATTGAGTTTAGCAGTCCAACAAGACTCCAACATGCCTCAGGACTCTTATATGATCCAATTTCTCTGCCTCCTCACCAACATTTTGATACTGGCATTTTACTTTAGTTTAGTCATTCTGATATGTGTGAAATCACATTGTGGTTTTATTTTCCTCTCCCTAATGGCTAATGAGAAAGAGGGTCCTGGCATTGTTTTTTGGGAACTAAGGAACAGAAAACAGCTTAGAGAGGCAGAATCTGGCAGAGTAAACACTGAAATTTGCTTACAGAGCCTTGAAGGAGAGTCACTCCAAGAAAGTTGCCTCTGAGACTGAAGGTGAGCAGCAGCAGTGTTCTGTAACCTTCAGACCCAGACTGTCTCCCCTAAGCTCCCTGTCTCCTTAGGCAGGGCGGTTGTGCTCACCTCTGAGTTCAGCCTCTGGTGCACCCTCACACTTGCTAAGTTGCTTTCTGTTCCTTAGTTCCCCAAAATGACGCCAGGCCCCTCTTTCAGCTCAATTGAAAGGAGACCTGGTACCCCATAGTGGTTTACTCACTGAACTACTAACCACAAGTCAACAAGTTGGAATCCGGCGGTTGTTCCACAGGTTTAAGATGAGGCTATCTTAAAGTCTGGGACAGTAAGGCAGTTCCTCCATATCTCACTGTCATTGTGTCAATACTGACTCATAATGAGCCCTGGTGGGTGTCTAAGACTGTAACTGTTTACCGGAGTAGCAAGCGCAGTCTTTCTCCTGCTGAGCTGCTGATCGGTTTGAACAGCTGCTCTTGGGGATTGCAGAAGAATGCTTGACCACTACATCATTACTCTATCCTTTGTGCATCACTCTATCTTACAGGGCTGCTGTGAGTAGTATCCGACTCAGTGGCGTGAGTTTGGTGTTGTTGGTTTTTCCTTTTAATGGCTAATGATGCTGAACATCTTTTTGCTTGCTTTATGGGATCCTGTTCAATGAGATGTCTCTTTTATGTCTTCTACCAAATTTCTAATTGGATTTTTTCTTTGTTGAATTTTGAAAATTCTTTGCATAGTTCAGATACTAGTTCTTTGTCTGAGAGACAGTTTAAAATATTTTTCCCAGTCTGAGCCTTCTATATTCATCCTTAACAGACTCTTTAATATAGTATAAGTTATATATTTTTTATTTCTGATGACATCCAAATATTCTTTTATAAATTCTTTTATAAATTCTTTTATAAATTATGGGTTGTGTGTATTTGTGTGTATATCAAGTATTTGTGTGTCCTCTGTGAGAAGTGCCTTTTGTCCATTCCCTTATTGGGTTATGTAATTTCTGCTTGTTAAATTATAGGAGTTCTTTATGTATTGTGGACATTGAATGATGATGGCAGCATATGTGCATATGTACTTGAGATAATGTATGTATGCATTGTGATACGAGTTGTATGAGCATACAATAAAATGATTTTTTAAAAGGATAAGATCTTATTTATCTATTTTGTCTTTTGTTGCTGGGGTTTTTAGTGTCATAGCTAAGAATCTCTTGTTGAAGATTAGGTCCTGAAACATTGCCTCTATGTTTTATTCTATGATTTTTATGGTTTTAGGTTGTCCATTTCTAGTTAGTGTTTGTATATGGTGTAAGGTATGAGTCTAACTTCAGGTTTTTGTATATGCAAATCCAGTTGACTCTGTACCATCTATTAAAGAGACGACCTTTTCCTCATTTGACTAATTGAGTATCTTCAGAGTTACTGCTAAGTTTGAGTCTATTGTTGTAGCCATTAAGTTAACACATCTCTGAGGGTCTTCCTCTTCTTCTCTGACACTATGCTTTGCCAATCATGACATCTTTCTCCAGGAAATGAACCCTTCTACTAAAATTACATGACACCAAGTATTAACCATCCTTGTTTCTAAGGAGCATCCTGGCTGTACTTACTTCAATACAGACTGTTTGTTCTAGAAGTCTATGGTAATTTCAATATTTTACATCAAGACCATAGTTCAAATGCATTCATTCTTCACCTGGCTTCCTTAATCATTTTCCTTCTTTCACATATATTTGAGACCTTCGAAAATATCATGACCTGGGGCAAGCACAGCTTAGTTTTCAAATTGGTATCTTTGTTCTTTAACACTTAAAAATGATTATTTACAGCAGATGATCTAAATTCAATATGCCATGTGATTTCTTTATAGTTGCTTCCATGAACATTGATTGTAACATGAAATTATTGACAACTTCAATCTTTTCTGTTTATGTTACTTATTTATTCATTTATGAAGATTTTTGTATTCTTTGGTTTTCGTCAGCATATTCTTCAAGTTCTTTAAGCAAATAAGGTGGCAGCATTTGCCTATCACAGGTTGTTAATGCGTCTTCCTCTAATCATGATACTACCTTCTTCCTAACATAGTTTAAACCAAACCAAATTCACTGCCATCAAGTCAAATCCAACTCATAGCAACCCTATAAGGCAGGGTAGAATTGCCCCTGTAGGTTTCTGAGACTCTTTGTGGTAATAGAAATCCCCTATCTCTTCTGCAGAGGGGCTGGTGGTTTTGAACTGCTGGTCTTGCAGTTAGAAATTTAATGCATAACCACTACACCACCAGGGTTTCTCAAATCATTTGCTCAGCACACAGATTAATTATGGTGAAAGGATACGGCCCTGGTTCACATATTTCCTGTCCTTAAATCTTGTTCTCTTCAAAAGCCGACCTCTTGATGTATGTACAGGTCCTGCATAGGTATAATTAAGTGTTCTGAAATTTGCATTCTTTGTAATGTTATTAATAGATTGCTATTATTGTAATCATAGTCATTATTTATGCTAAGGTATTTATTGTGGTTCACTAAGTAAATCTTGACAAAAACTGTGTATCTTCATTTTACAAAAGAGCAAAAAGATCAGAATTGCTAAATAAATTGAATATGTTCACACCAATAATAAGTGAAAGAACTGGGAATCCCCTCCTCCAAGGCTTATATTTTCTAACATTAAACTTTGGATGCTTTATTGGTAATAGATTAACAACAGCCCAAGACCTCACTCCCCACTACACAGACCTTTGCTCAGACACTGAGTCATAATCTAAGATACTAACTTACTCTGAAACTGCTCTCGCTCTAGAGCTCCTGGATTAGAGACAACCCTTTAGAGAAAGTAGGGCATTTCTAATGATCTCAAATGAATTTTTATCTAATTGTATTGGAAAGGCAAAACCAACTGGCAGGGCTCCTGCTAGGAAGTCTTCAGGTCATGAGCAGCAAGTAGAGATGGTTTTAATGTCTGGCAGCTTATATCATGCCTTGTTTCAATCATACTTAATATCAGCTCAGCCATTGTTTTGAGGAGCAGAGCACAGTACAAGATCTTTGAGTCAGGAAGCTTAGTCTGCAGGCACTGGAAGTGAGCAAAAAGCTACCATCTAATCTGTTCCCTGCCAAGAAATCTTATATCAGGTGTCAGGGAAAAAAGCAGCAGTTGTTACTTCCCTGTGATTGTGTGTGTGTTTAAATAGGATGTCATTAAACATTATGCACAGTTGGCTGGATATTAAAATTATAGATCAAAACATTTTTCTCAAAATACGTGTGCATGTAAAAATAAATCAAAGTGTGAGAACAAAGTGCCTAAGCAGCAGAAGGTACTCTGGGACTAGGTGTCCTGATGCCATGTTTAACACCAAATTTGGTGTCTCTGAGTAAGTTGTTTTATTTTAAAATGAAATAATTTTTAAGCATCTACTATGCACTAGACTTTGCTTGGGGGTGGTTCTCTGTTTGCTGTCAACAATAGTTAATAAGTTCTTAATTTGCTCATCTTCTGAATGCAAAGCAGATGAAACATTGTTTTTGAATGCCACTCCCCACCAGCCCACACTTGTCACTTCTTCTGAAAGAAATTAGGAAAATAGAAAAAGTAAAAGTAGGTGATTCTACAGTGCAGCAAAGTAAGCCTGGGCCTGAATTCTGTTTTGAACTTGACCTCTACAAATGGAACGTTTTTCTTATCCATACTACTGACAACCTTGAACAAATGGCTCACCGGTAAAAAGTCAGAGAGGGAATTGGCAGTCAGTTTGTTCCTGAAAGAATAGAAAAAGAACTGTTTTCAGATCCTAATTAATTGCTTAAATATTTCTGATAAAAATGTACCAAGACTTATTGGAAAAATTCTTGGAATAAACATAGGGAGATTCTTAAATTCATAGAGAATAAGAGCTTGTGCTTCAGTATCACTCTCTCTGTAAACAGTAGGAGCAGACTTTCATTTTAAGAATGAAAGTATTCATGTGGCCAGGGCCCCCAGCCCCACTCCAGTACAGCCTAGTGTGAGAGGCAATCCCAGCGCTGTGATGGAACAATCTCTATAACTTATCTAGGGGTCTGGTTCGTGATGGAGAAGCTGTCCAACTCTAGGGTAAGTACAATGGACAGTCTTTGGATTACAACCTTTCATATACCGCCTCTAAAATGTGACATGGCTGTAGTGGTGTTGTGGGTTGGCTCTAGAAAATAATGTCAATGACACATATATCCTCAGGAAGCGTCTTGATGCTGAAGGGTTACTTTGAAAGAATCTATTGTGTGATGTGGTGAAGGATGCCTTAGATGTTTTAAAAATCATTTTATTGGGGGCTTGTACAACTCTTATCACAATCTGTACATCCGTCTATTGTATCAAGCACATTTGTTTATTTGTTGCCATCATCATCCTCAAAACATTTGCTTTCTACTTGAGCTCTTGGTATCAGCTCCTCATTTTACCCTCCCTCCCTGACCCCTCCCTCACGAACCCCTGATAATTTGTAAATTCTTGTTATTTTGTCATGTCTTACACTGTCTCAGTCTGTTGCCTCAAGTATTATGGAGTCACCCAGCATTTGACATATTCAAGCTACAAAGACCTCCTAGTTCTGCAGGAGTGTTAGGTGCAGTTAGGTTGATCCTGACTTAGGTAGGCATCACACCCTATGTGGAACAGTACACCACCATCCTCAAGATTGTAGGTAGCTTTGAGCCCATTGTTGGTGTTACTGTGCCGATTCATCTTAATGGGGGTCTTCCTTTTTTTTTTAGCCCTCTACTTTAATGTGGAAATGCGCGATGTAGTTTTCTAGTGACACGTATCCCTTGATAGCATGTCCAAAGTACATGAGATGAAGTCTTGCCATCCTCACCTATAAGGAACATTCGGGCTGTTCTTCTTCCAAGATAGATTTGTTTGCTCTTTTGGCGTCCCGTGGCACTTTCAGTATTCTTTGCCAAATGCATCAATTCTGCTGTCTTCCTAATGTATTGTTCTGCTTTCAGATGCATATGAGGCCCTTGTAATTAAGCATGTTAATTAACATGGCTTGGGTCAGGTGAACTTTAATCCTCAAAGTGACAACTTTGCTC
The DNA here is from genome assembly GCA_004026705.1 of Nesogale talazaci. NCBI lineage: Eukaryota > Metazoa > Chordata > Mammalia > Afrosoricida > Tenrecidae > Nesogale > Nesogale talazaci. The sequence continues at coordinate 22,706 of PVJH01007182.1, read as the reverse complement.
TTTTAATAGACGCTTTTGCCCTTTTAACACTTTTTTAAATAAGGAAGAAGTTTATATACAAGGGGAATGGAACATTGAGAAAACATCCCAGCCCAGTCCAGGGTAGACTAGAGAAACAAATCCATAAACACACATATGTGTATAAGGGAGAGGTTTATATACAAGAAGAATGGAACATTCAGAAAATATTCCAGTTCAGTCCAGACCAAGGTCATAAGTCTGATATTAGCCAGTATGTCCAATACCAATCCATGAGTCCTCTTCAGACTCATAAAGCACTTGCAATGACACCAGGACAATTACAGGTCAGTGGGTGCAGTCTTGCGCATCCAGTGTTGGTAGAAGCATCTCAGCCCTGGCAGGGGTCTCTCTGTGACTGCTCAACCATCTCAGCACTGGCAGGAGTCTCTGTGGCTTTTCTGACTTCACAGGTCTGGTTCCATCAGGGTAAGCCTATATGGCTTCTCTTCTCACAGGGAGTCAACCTTGTGTGTTGTCAGTAGTGCATCTCCAAGCGACTGAGTATTGAGTTTCTCACCTCCAACAGGGAAATATGGCCAGATTTCCCAGAATTCTCAGAATTAGCATTCTTAAGAGACCTTGTGCAACAGATTTTCCCAATATAATTTTTGACTCCTGTTTCTATCCACAATCAGATTGTGGATCTGATTAAAATGAAATCCCTTACAATTTTGTTCTTTTCTCTGCTTATCATGATGTTGTCTATTGGTCTAGTTGTGGGAATTTTGGTCTTCTTTACACGGCGCTTCAATCCACACTGAAGGCTGCAATCTTTGATTTTCATCAGTAAGTGGTTAAAGCCCTCCTTGCATTCAGCAAGCAAGGTTCTATCGTCTTCATATTGCATGTTGTTAAACTTTCCTCCAATCTTGATGTTGAGATCTTCTTCATGTAGTCCATTTCTCAGACAATTTGCTCAGTATTCAGATTGAATAGAAATGGTGCAAAGAAACAGCCCTCACACGATTTAAATCATGATTTTAAATCATGTGATAGTCTCAGGTTGTGCTCAAATGACTGCATGGTCTATGTACATATACCAGTGTTCTGGAATTTTCATAATTTACAATCTTATCCATAGTTTGTTATAAACTGCACAGTCAAATGCTTTATCATTGTTAATAAAGCACAATATTTTTTTCAGGTTTTCCCTGGTTTTCAACCAAGATGCATCCAGTATTAGCAATGATATCCATGAATTCACATCTTCTTCTGAGTCACATTGAATATACGACATTTCCCTTTTTGTGCATGACTGCAACTGCTTTTGAATTCTCTTAAACAAAATTTTACTTGAATGTGATATATATATATATATATATATTTAATTTTATTGGGGGCTCTTACAGCTACTACAACATTCAGTACATCATTTGTATCAAGCACATTTGAACACATGTTGCCACATACATTTCCAAACATTTTCCACTTGAGCCCTTGGTACAAGCTCCTCTTTAAAAAAAAACTCCCCTTTCGCCTCCTCCACTTTTTTAATGAATCATTTTATTTTATTGGAGGCCCATACAACTCCCATCACAATCCCTAACAACATCAGTTGTATGCAGGCCACTTTTACACACCCATTGCCATCATCACTCTCAACACATTCTCCCTCCCTCCAGGCCCCCATTATCTGCCCCCTATATTACCCTTCCTCCCCCCCTTCCCCTTGAACCCTTAGTAACTTACAAATTATTTTTTCATCCTGTACACTGTACAATGTGTCCCAACTCTCACTTCCCTGTTGTCCGTGTCCCAGAGAGGAGGCTATGTGTAGATCTCTGAAGTTGGTTCTCCCTTTCTATTCCTCCATCCCTCCACCCTCCTGGTATTACCATTCCTATTACTAGTCTTGATGGATCATCTATCCTAAGTTTCCCATGTTTCCAACTTCACTGTACATCTCCTGGTCTAGCTGGATTTATGTGGTAGAATTGGGGTCATGATAGTGGGTGGGAGGCAGCATGGGAACTAGAGGAAGGTTACATATTTCATAACTCCTACCCTGTATTTTAACTGGCTCATCTCCTCCTTGTAACCCCTCTGCAAAAGGATGTCACCTCACCTATTGATGGGGTTTGGATTTCCAATCTGTACTCCCCCTCATTAATAATAATATAATTTTAGCTCATAGATGCCTGACACCGGATCCCTTCACCACCTCATGATCTCACAGGCTGGTGTGCTTCTTCCGTGTAGGCTTTATTGCTTCTGAGCTGAATGGCTGCTTGTTTACTCAAGCCTTTAAGTCCCCAGATGCTATATCTTTTGGTAACCAGGCACCATCAGCTTTCTTCGCCACATTCACTTATGCACACATTTGTCCTCAGGGATCATATCAGGAAACTGAGCATGCAATGTTGTGCTTTTTAGTTCTTGAAGCCTGATATCTCATCCCTGTGACACCTCATGATTCCACAAGCTAGTGTGCTTCTTCCATGTGGGCTCTGTTGCTCGACATTGATATTTTTGACAATTTTCTCATTCCTTTGGCTATGCTTTCTTTGGAGTGGGCCCCAAATGGATCTCTTCAAGTCAGTTGGCCAGGCAGAAATTTGTTCCCAGATTTCTTGACATAAAGTATTGAGCGCTTCCAGTACCACATCAGTTTGTTGAATCACTTCAATTGGTGGAGACTTGATTTTGCCTAATCTTTTCAATGCAGCATGGATTTCTTCCTTTAATACTAGCAGTTCTTGACCACAAACTACATATGCTACATCTTAAAATTGTAACACGTTGATTAATTCCTTCCATCGTCTTTGAATGCTGCCTACATCATTCACTGTTGTTCTCATAGAATATTTCAATATTACAACTTGAAACTTGGATTTTTCTTCATTTCTTTGAACTTGAAAAATGTTGAGCATCTTCCTTTCTGAAGGAGTAACATAAATAAAAGACATAAAATTATGTTGGGGATTTCAAGAATATTTATTTGCCCAAATGACTAGCAGTCTTATAATGAATCTAGGCAATGTCGTTAAAGAGTACAAGGTGTCATCAAACAGGGATCTGATTTTATCCTGATGTGTGTGTGTGTGTAGTGATGTGCCAGTCAGTGTACAAAACTCAGAAAAAATATGACCTCCTTTTTGAAATTTCTTTATACTTGGATTTAAAAAAAACTCAAGGCTCAGATATTTTTTCTTCTCTGATAGAATAAATGGACTGCTGTTTACCATGCCTATTGGGAAGATCATTTTTGGGGAGATTTTCAAGGATTTTCTTGTAATTAATGCAGTGGAAGGCAAACCTACAACAAAGATATTATGAGGTTTCATTTAATTAAGCAAAGCCAATTCTACTCTGATTACCTACTCCAGGTAGACTGATAAGTGGTTGCACAAGGAACTCTTACTCTGTTGTTTGTAGTTTTTAGTTTTAATTCACAAGCAGACTCCAATCCACTATTCAAACCTGGATATTGTCAGAAGAATAATCTGCATGCTCCTGTTTCTTGACACACCAAATTCAGAATATTCTATCATTATGCCTCTGTCAAAAAGCTGTAGCAGTTTCCCTGTGTTGCCCCAACAAGTGATAATAAATTGAGTGGTTCATAAGACCAGAAATTTATTGTTTCACACTTCTGGAAACTAGGAGTCTGAATTCAGAATGCTGATAAGGCCACATTCTCTCTGTAGTCTCTAGAGCAGGGGTCCTCAAACTATGGCCTGCGGGCTACACATGACCTGACGAGGACATTTATCTGCCCTGTCAGGTGTTTTTCCTTCCACTGCTCTCCGGCTTAGCAATCAACTCATCTCAGGCCCTCAGTGAATTTGTTCATAGTTGGATTTTTTTTAGCTATAGTCCGGCCCTCCAACAGTCTGAGGGACAGTGAACTGGCCCCCTGTTTAAAAAGTTTGAGAACCCCTGCTCTAGACTGAGATCCTATATTGTATTTCCTGGTGTGGTAGCCCGACATGCTCTCTGGCTTTGATGTGAGCCCAACTCTCTCTTCATATCATCAGCTTCCTTTCTCCTCCTTTATATGACACCAATCCATTTGAATTAGAACCCACTCTTCTCCAATATGACCTCCTGTTAACTGAGAGCATCTTCAAAGACTCTATTTCTAATCAAGACTATGTTCACATATATGAAGTGTTATAATTTCAACATATATTTTATGGGATAAAATTCATCCCTCAATCATTTAGTTTTAAATTCTTTCATCTGTTGATGGAAATTTGGGTTGTTTTAACTCCTTGCAATTGTGAATTATGCTGAAATGAACATTGGAACACAGATATCTGGCCGTGGTTTGTTTCTTACCTCTTCTGGGTATATGCCCAGTAGGGGGATTGCTGGTCATATGGTAGCTCAATTTCCACCTGTTTTAGATATTGCCAAATCCATTTTCATCGTGACTGTACATAGTTACACCAGCAGTGGATGAAAGTTCCCGTCTCCCCGTAGCCCCTCCGACACTTACTGCTTTCTGATTTTTTGAATTGGGCTATCCTTGAGGGTGTTAGGTGGTATCTCATTGTTGTTTAATTTGCATTTCTCTTATGGCTAATGATTGCTTCCTTCAATCATTTTTATGGCTTTCTATCTACCATAATGCTTTTCTGATTCCTGCATTTGACTTCCAGAGCATATCAGTCTTGATCCACCTGTGTCGGCCCTCAGTGTTTTACTACCTCCTCCTTCTGTACAAAAGTGTGCTCTCCTCAAAGAGATTCAATTCTCAATAATAATTCCTTTCAGGAGCAGAGAAAATGCCTTCTCCATTAATGCATCCCCGTGCTGAATCTCATACTGATGAACAGCTTGCACTGGGGAGTAGGAAGGAAGCTATAAGCTGCTCTATTACTGTTTGGGCACCTGTAGGTTGTAAGCAAGATTCCTCACCCCCTACCTCAGTTGTGACAATAAAAAATGTGAAGGTGAAAAATTATCCTGGTTTAAGGGACACAACTCTAGCTATCCATATACTGAAATTCGTTTTCTATCGAATTAGTTACCTCAAACTTAGTGACTTGAGACAACAGCCATGTTCCATATGTTACGAGTTAGGATCACCCATGTTATGATATTCCAGTAAGAATTGAGCTGAAGCACCCCTATTCTTTTCCATATGGCTTGCTTTTCCATGTAATGTCTCATCCCCCAGAGCCTCTCCACATGGTCCTTTCTTTCTAGAAAGATAGTTTGGACAACCTTGCAATATGGTGGGCTGGTTCCAGAAGAGCAAAGTGGACATTCAAACTGACACAGTATTGTTTCTACTACATTTTATGCTATGTCCCAGAAATGATACGATAGCTTTTGATGAGTGGAACAACATTCATGTATAGTGTAAGGTAGAATTGTTGGCCTTTATCTTCAGGGCTAGCTTTCAAAACTGTGTGTGTGCCTACCATAAATGCATGGATTTGTTCCAGAAAATGCGATGTGTTTAAACATGTCTTTGGGATTATTGGATGGCTTCAGACAAGTTCTCTCAGTAAAACACTTGCTTGCACTCACGAGGGTGCTTTAAAATAAGCCCACGTAACCCAATGGCTTCTGATGGGATCTGCTGGGCCAGTGAAATTCAGAGAGGTCAAAGTGGTTAGCTTGAAATGTTATGGCATCTGTTTCTTCAAGTTTTGAAGGAATACTCTTCATAGAATTTCTCACAGGACACAGGGTGTTATTTTGAAGTTTTAAGAAAATTGAAAACTGCACGCATAACAAAAGGGTCAAGAAAATTGCTCTTAAGAATTTTTTACCCTCACCACCATAATACATTTGTTCATTCCTTGGCAAGAATGATCAAGAAGCTCATGGATGGCAAGAAGTTTATGGAGAACCCTGACTTCATTAATCTCCTTGCTACCTAAACTCAAGGAACATTTAAAAAGAGCACAACTTGAGTTCCTTGAAAATGTAAAACTCCCATTTTGACATGATCTAAATTAAAGTGTGCAGAATGCTTCAGGTGAGAGAGAGAGGGAGGGTGAGAGAGAGAGAGAGAGAGAGAGAGAGAGAGAGAGAGAGAGAGAGAGAGAGAGAGAGAGAAACACCACCTTCAGAAGTGTATGGACCTAGATGGAGGACATTTTGAGAAACATTAGCTTTTGAGCTGTTTGTTTTAGTAAAGGTTTCCGTGATTTTGTAGCAGCATGTGTGCCTTTTAACTCACCCTCATATACACAGCTGCAATGGAACTACTCTGTAAATGCTGGTCTGCTGGTCACAAGGTCAGCAATTTAATCTTACCAGTTTCTCCATGGCATTAATAGGAGGCCATCTTCTGTAATCATTTACACTCCCAGAAACACTATATAGGGTCACTATGAATTGAAATTGACTTGAAGGCAATGAGTTTTAAAAATTGTTTATAGCTACAAGGGATAGTATGCATATATGAGGATAAGCCAAAAAGTATTGCTACTAAATCATAGCAATCTTTAGTAAATGAAAGTATCAAAATGCAAAGTTACTGTTCCTGAAGGGAAACAGTCTGAACTGTAGAGTAGATGAGGTAAGGTTTCCCAATGACAATCTCCTAGCACAACTCTTGCTACCCTGGAAGAGGGAGCAGGTACATTGTCAGGCTAGAACCATTCGTTGGTGTAGTGTTCCTGGCCTTTTTTCTCACTCGTGACGTTTTCAGTTTCTTAAATCTTCCTCATCATAAGTCGGTGTGAATCTCCTGTGTCTTTTAAGAAAACCTACAAGGAGCGGGGAAGGGGTCTGATGGCTCAGCCCCAATCCCAACTACGTGGAAAGCCGTCCCTCCCCTCCCCCCAGGGAGTTTGCTTTGGAGGTCAGCACAGAGGCTGCAACTCGCAGAGAGGAACATGTCTGACCAGAGCACATGGGAGCAAATGAAGGGGGAGGAAGAGAGAGTGGAGTGTATCCTGGCCAACCAAATTTGGAGGATGATTTCCGCACTCAGAACAGCCATTGCACAGAGAGGACCATATGACCATTATGAAACACTGTGTCCCTCACTGACCCAAGACCCACAACACTGGAGAAGCAGGGTCAGGAGTGGACCTGATCTGACCCCACCACACCTAGGCAAGTGTGTGCAGCAGAAGAGCAGGAGGAACAGAGAGTGGAGTTCCTGAGAGAACGTTTTTGGGGCCAGGATGTGGCACCCCATTGGATTCAATCTGGGGACGCTCCTGGAGGTCAAAAAATAAACCTTGAACTACTTGCAGGTTTTTCTTTTATTATTATTTTAATTTTTTACTTTCTTATATATTTTTCTGAAGATTGGTATTTGTTGTTATTTTGTTGTTGTTTGTCATCGTTTTGTTTTCTCTTGTCACTTCATCTTATGATGTTGATGTCTTGTTTTTCTGTACATATTATTATCTCTGCAAGTCTATCTAGATAAGGTCCGCTGGATGAACAATCTGGAGAAGAAAATGATGTGACTGATGGTTCCGGAGGTATATGGGAGTTGGGGAAGTGGGGGAAGGAGGTGGTGTTGTCCATCCTAGGGATAAAGGAAGAAAAAGTGATCCAAAATCTGGGGCAAAGTGGATTGATCAAGAGTGATCTAGCAGAGAGAAATGGCTGAAACTCAAATGAAGGATGTGCATGATAGTGGAACAAGAGGAAAATAAAAGGAAATAGAGGAAGGAACTGAGAGGCAAAGGGCATCCACAGGTTTAAATACAGGCATAAACATAGATGAACATATTTATATATGATTATGGGGAAAAGGTGTGCATAAGCAAATGTGGTGAAGAAAGCTGATTGTGTCCAGCTATCAAAAGATATAACATCTGGCGTCATAAAGGTTTGAAGATAAACAAGCAGCCATCTAGCTGAGAAGCAACAAAGCCAACATGGAGGAAGCACACCAGGTGGTGTGACTACGAGATGTCGAAGGGATCAGGTATTAGGCATCAAAGAGCTAAAGATTATATCATTGTAAATGAGGGGGAGTACAGATTGGGGACCCAAAGTTCATCTGCAGGCGAAGTGGCATGCCCTTACAGAAGGGTCGTGGGGAGGAGACGAACCAGTCAGGGTACAGTGTAGCAATGATGAAATATGCCACCTTCCTCTAGTTCTTAAATGCTTCCTCCATCCTACTAACATGACCTGAATTCTACCGTACAAACCCGGTTAGACTAGAGGATCTGCACTGGTACATATAGGAACCAGAAACATGGGGAATCCAGGGGTGAGAGGGTGACACCAGGAGGGTGAAAGAAAGGGGAAACCAATTAAAAGGATCTACACATAATGTCCTCTTGTGGTGCAGACAACAGGGAAATGGACAAAGGGAGACACTGGACAGTGTACAATAAGACAAAATAATAATTTATAGATTATCAATTATTATCATAAGGGAGGGAACAGTGAGGGAGTGGAAAAAGGAGGAGCTACTACCAAGAGCTTAAATAGAAAGAAAAAGTTTTGAGAAGGATGATGGCAACAAATATACAGATGTGCTTTGCACACAATGGATGAATGTATAGATTGTGATAAGAGTTGCATGGACCCCCAATGAAACAATTAAAAAAAAGAAAATATAATGATATTTCTCCTTTGTAATCCTTCTGTAAAACCAACTCTATAACTGACCACTGTGCCTTGAATTTAACTGATCCAGCACATGTCTTGTTCTATGATAGGACCCTGCTCTCTGGATTATATTTGCGAACCCAAGACTGCTCCCCAGTTGTGATTCATTCTATTAAAATTGTTCTCACTAACTTCAATGTGGGTTAATAGACCGATGGAAATGTCAGGTCTTTGAGCTAGATAACTGATCTTTGTGCAAAACTTTAACCCCCATGGATTAAAAAATCTTGCTCAGGCCAAAATGTTAGCTTATAATTTAAAATGCTAGTAAATTACGGCTTCTTGCCTTCCCATACCTGGTCACCATTAAAGAATGCTTCTTCTAGTTTGTAAATCTTTTGTTGACTTTTAACAGTAGTGGGTTCATGCTATATCTCTCCCTTTGGGGTTGGCTAATTTTACACAGCACAATGCCCTCTAGATTAATCCACGTGATGTGGTGTCTAGCAGGTTCATCCTTATTCTTTAGCATTGTGTTGTATCCTTGTACCCCGAGACACATGTATCCTTGCACCCTGAAACATATGTAGACTCTTCTGCTTGCTTCGTAGTGCTGTTTAAAAACCTGGTTTACACAATGTGAAATGTGGACTTTGAATACGAAAAAGTAGTGCCTTTGAATTATAGTGCTGACCCGGGATATTCAAAGTAACATGGACTGCCGGATGAACCAACAGATTGGTCTGGAAAGAAGTAGAGTCAGAATGGTCCTTACAAGCAATAATGGCAAGGCTTCATTTTATGTACTTGGGACATGTTGTGGGGAGTGACCAGTCCCTGATGAAGAGATCAGTCCCTGGGAAACTACTTTGTCATCATGCTTGGTAAAGTGGAAGGGCAGCAAAAAGAGGAAGGCCCTTGACAAGATGGGTGGACATCGTGGGTGCAGCCATGGATTCAAACAGAACAATTGTGAGGATGGCACAGGACCAGACAAGGTTTCATTCTGCTGTACATAGGGTTGCTATGAATTGGAGTTGATTTGATGGCACTCAACAATAGTAATAGATAAAGCTACCTTATTACAGTGAATTTTGAGATTTATATAGGTTTCTGTAAATCATGATCTGAGGAAGTGTGTAAGAGTTTTTTTTTTAATAGTTGAAAAAAAAGGCTGATTTATGTGGCATCCTGACCTAAATAACACCAAAACCTGACATTAATGATAATTCTGTGGTCTTCTGGACCAGTTTCTTAACTTTGGCCAGTTTCTTTATTCTTCAAGATTGATGATATTCCTTTATCTTTGACACCATCTGGGATTTCTTTGAAACACTTGATCCACCTAAAAAACCGTTGTTTTAGGTGGAGAAGCATTCGCATAAACCAATGGTTTGGGAAGATTCAGTGATTTGTGAAGTTATTCATTTGAGTTTGTTAGGTAAGTGACATTAATACTGACCTCAAAATGGTTGGATTTTCCCGTGACACAAAAGTGTCTTATTTTTAGAAACCCTAAGGAGATAAAGACAAGTTTATTACTGATTGGACTTGTCTAGATCCATCCACTGACTGTAGAGACATGGATAAACAGGTTTTGTTTGAAATAAGCTCATACATGTTGAACTGGAACTGATTAGCAGTACTTTTTGATTTACATTTGTGAGCACATGTTCATTGTGTTCTCTAGATATGTTCTTTCTGTCTGTGTGTCTGTCTATCTCTCTTTATATATATACACACAGCTATGTAATCTTAACCAAATATTAGCAAGTTAGTGATATATTAAAAGATAATGATATTACTCTGACACTTTTGTGATGCTAAATATCTGTTGGGTATTTCTCTAAGAATCTTGCACGCATATAAACTCATATAATAGCTGAGATGAAGGTGCACCTGACCCAAGTCATGGTATTTTAATTGTCTCAAATGCATGTGAAAGTTGGACAGAAAGTTAAGAAGACAGAAGAGGAAGCAATGCATTTTAATTGCAGTGCTGAAGAAGAATACTGAAAGTACCACGGACTGCTGGAAAATCAGTCTGTCTGGTAAGAAGTATGGCCAGAGTGCACCTTAGAAGCAGAGATGACAAGATTTCTTATTATACGCTTTGGATATTTTCAGGAGAGACCAGTCCATGAAAAAGGACATCATGTATGATGACATGAAGAGGCACTGGGAAAGAGGATGGCTCTCGAAGGGATGGGTTGTGTATTAGTCCGGGTAGGCTAGAGGAGCAAATTTCATAGACACACATGAGGAAAAGGTTTATATGCAAGAGGAACAGGACATTGAGCCTAGTCCAGTTCAAAGTCATAAGTCCGATATTAACCCATATACCCGAAATCGGTCTATAAAGTCTCCTTCCGACTCATGAAGTCACAGGTCAGTGGGTGCAGAGTTCCGGCGCTGGCAGTGGTCTCCACATGGCTCCTCCCTTCCAGGGCTCAGGGTCCATCAATAGCAGAAGCAACTCATCGCTGGCAGTGGTCTCCATGTGGCCGCCCCAGCTTCAGAGGTCTGGCTCCATCAGGGCAAAGCCGTGTGGTCTCTCCCCCGGCTCCTCTGGCTTCTTGGATGCTGCCATCTTATCTTGTCTGTGATTCATCATCTCTCTGACTAACTCTCAACAACTGGGGAAGATAGCTTCTCATCTCCACGAGGGAAATATCGCGAGATTTCCCAGAAGTCTCAACAGAAAGCCATGCCCACATAGAGGTCTCATTGGCTACTCAATGGCTATCTCCAGATTAACAGGCTAGACTCCACCCCTACATTTCAATCTTAAAATTAACATAAGCACATGACTGCCACAGGTTGACACAGTGGTTCCAACAATAGATTCAGGTGTAGGAACAATTGTGAGGTAAGCACAGGACCCGGCAGTGTTCCCTTCTGTAGAACATTGGGTCATTATGGGTCAAACTGATTCAATGGCACCTAACAATAACAACAGCAACCACAGCAACAGTGACCCCATCCCCACACTCTGTGAGGTATGTACTACTATCACTGTTTTAATTCTAGAAGAGGAAATTGAAGTTCGGAGAGGGTAGGTGGCTTGCCCCAGGTGTCACAGTCAATAAGGCAGGCAGAATCCAGATTCAATGTGATGGTTTTATAAAAGAAACATAGAGAAGTTCCCATAACAAGAAGAAAAGGTTATTGAGACATGCAAATAATCAAACAAACAATGGAAAAATAATGTAATAAGTACCTGAAGGAGTTGCAAAATATTTCCGTGTTCTCTTGGTTGCACTCATGTGGGTCAAGCCAACAAATATATCTTCTTGCTCTAGGCAACCATGCTACACTTGTTCTCCCTTCTCTTCTAAACTCTGTGTCCTTTAGAACACACATATTGCTACCGGGGGGGGGGGCATGATATTACTTTAAAACAGAAAAGTGAATTATTTCAGCAGATATAACCACCAAGCAAGGGGAAGGCATTTTAAACAATACTTTTACAAGAACACCTGCAGCCCAAATATACTTTCAAAGTAACCTTCAGACAGCAAGCACATTTTTTGCCAGGCACAGTTTAAAAATTGAACTCTACCTTTCTATTGTTTAACTCAAAGTTAAGTCCATGTGAATACTGGAGGGTAGCAAGCTCAGAGGGCTGGTGTGGCCTTCAGTTCTTGCTGGGGCTCTGGATTCTGACCTGGAAACACTGAGACAAGGAAGTTCTTCCCTGCGCTCACACCTGAAGGGAATGTATAGCAAAGGCATCGAAATGTACTTTTCTCTCCATGCTGTGCTATCACCTAATTTTTGTCCATCTCTTATGACCCAATGACAAAGGATTTCAGTGAATTGCAAGTGGTGGCTTTAGGGTCTTCAGAAAATAACACTCTCTCTTTTATGTTTGACTACCCAGCAGGACCAAATGCAACTGACATTCAGGTTATTTAGTTTTATATTAAAGGGTTTCTAAGTTTAAAGTTTTGGTGTCTGGTGACCTGCCTACAGAACATTCACCTGTGCTCAGTCTTGCTTGCAAAATCCTGTGCTGATGCTCTCAAGGCATTTCAGGATTGTGATTCAGGGTCATTGCCACTTGAAATTATTATAAGTACCTTTAAGGAAAATGACAGGTGGAGAAAGAAGATATATTAAAGTTTAAAGATATATATATTCAACCAAGAAAGGAGAAATTGTGATGCCAGCAAATCACTGAAGAAGGTGCTTCAAACTCCAGCATATAAAACCTCAAGAAAGATACAAAATAAATCTCAAAAAATGAAGTGGCATTGTGAATATGACTCCAAGAATAAAAGTTAACTAAATTTAATCATACTTCACTTTGACGGATGACTTCTTCAGTAAAAGTACATTATAAGTCACCCAGCTTGCACCGGTCATTCATCTGATTAGTGGTATTTATTATGTTCTATTCTTGCCTGCATTGTACCAAGTGGTGAAGGTAGAACAGTAAACCAAATGGTGTTTCAGCCTTACTGGAGTTGTTGTTACTGTGAGGAGCAGCATGTAGATCTGTCCCACGATCGGGATGCATGCAGTCTGGTGTGGGAGCACATAGGAAATCTGCTACAGCTTGGATGATGAGCAAAGGCTTTCTAGAGTATTCACCTGAATGACAGAGTTTGCGAGAGAAAGCAGGTAGGAGATGGAAGTGTAACAGGTGATGGTGACTGGCAGAAAGCTTTCCAGGCAAAGGACACCTGGGAAATCATCTTGTGCTCTAAAGCAACATCTGGTAGTTCAGTTTGGCATGAACTTGTAGTTGTGAAGGTGGTCGAAGTAGGGTGCAGGGAAATCAGAGAAGTAATTGGGGGTCATATTCTTGTCAGACTAGCTGATGAAATATATTTTGTTTCTCAAGGGTTATGGGGCCTGGATAGTAAAGCCCTTGGGCAGATCCGTCTTCACCTATTCATTTCAGGAAAAATTGAAGGGCTGTCTTCATAGCATGCCATCATCACCGGCCCACAGGGCCACCAACTTCAAAAATCTCTATGCTTTAAGGTTTAACGATGTGGGATCTTATAGCTTAATGCAGTGTGGTTGTCCTCCTAGAATTCTAAATGATTTTATTCTTGAATTTGTGCTTTGGAAATGACATCTGTTGAAACAATAGGGCTTCCTGGTAGACCTCTGTCCCCAATGCCATGCTGGAATAGTTCTCAGCTTCTTGCTTCCCAGGTTACCTGGAAAGCACCCTCAGGTTGGCTGTGTCGGAGAGGATCTGCTCTTCTCCCTTCCAAGCTTTGTGAGTCCAGTTTTTGTTCTCTCTTTTGGCCAGTTCAAGACTCCCTTAAGCTACGAGTCATGGTATACTAATTGCAATTTTGGTGATTGCACATATGGGTTAAATGGTCTCACATTGGTATTTCAAATCATCATTGCGTGATATAATGATGAATTGTACTATGTGTTATTAATTTAAAATTTTGAGAGGCCCGGGTGGCACAAGTGTTGATGATCCAAATTCATACAGAGGCACCCCCAAAGACAGGTCTGGCAATCTGTATCCAAATATAATAGTCCCAAAAAGCATATGGAGAAAATATGGGGTCACCATGAATTAGAATCAACCAACATGATGGTAACCAACAATTTGAAATTTAAATTTCCTGAGACAAAAAATGATATAAAATTGCAAATACAAAATGCCATGGAAAGTTGAGAGAAACATCCATAGGATTTTTACTGGCTGTTTGTTTTTTCAGAATTCGATCTCCAGGCCATTCTTCCAAGACACCGCTGGGTGGACTTAAACTTCCAACCTTTTGGGAAGTCAAGCACATTTGTACCACCCAGGGTCTCCACAAGGAGTAGAAGAGTCATTGATTTCTGCCAAGGATGAATGGATATGCAACAAATATATTCTTGGGTATAGCCATCCCCAGAAGTCACATATTGGGGTAACAGCTTCAACTAGCTCCCTTTGAGGGCCCTGATGTTTTAAGTGAAAACCAGAGGTCTGAGACACACAGAGAGCACAGGGAATCAATGATGGGTGAGGTATTGGTGAGGAAAAGTCTTTACCTGGTATTCAAGGACACCAACTCCACCTGACTTATTGCCTTCTAGTTGATTTCAACTTATAGAGATCCCATATAACAGAGTATAACTGCCCCTGTGGATTCCCAACACTGCTAATCTTTGCGGGAGCAGATAGCGTCAGCTTTCTTCCAAGGTGCTTTTGAACCGCTGACTTTGTGGCTAGCAGCTCAACACATCAACATCACCATGGCTCCTTAGGAGAGGCAAAGTCCTTTGATATTAGCAGCCTATGAACTGCTCGACAAGGGGTGCAAGGACAGTGGTGGTGATCTTGAGACCGAAACTAGTCAAGAGTGCTTTCCTTCCTCTTTTCTCACATCTCTGTCCAATCCAGATATTGCCCATGGGTGACATTTCTCTCTCCTTCTTCTTTCTGAGCATCTTTTCATGGACTGTTTAATGCCTCTATGTGATATTCTTTCTGAAGTGTAACTTTTCAATTAAGAATTCCTTTAAGTGTACTTAATTCGGTTGTCAATTGCGTGCATATAATGGGGGGGCAGGAGGCAAGGAGAAGATACAATCATATCATGATGATCTATTTTCCTGACAGCCCACACCTCTTGTCTGATGACTCTACCAACTGGTCATGCGATTCTGCTTCCAGCTCCAAAGTGATTAGGTTAGGGATGGATATCAGACCCAGGATGAACCAATTAAGTGTTCTTTCCTGGTGATTTGTATTTCTAACACAGCATTTGAATTTAGTCTATATTGGGAGCACAAAGGGGTTGATGATGTAAAGCTATGATTCCAATTTGGCTTCCACTTCAACTGCAGCAGAGCAATTATGCCCAGAGCTAGAGAGAAAATTAGCACAATGTGAAGAAAGCAGCTCTTTTAGTTCCTGCCAATTTCTTGTTCCTTGTTCTATTGTTAATGTCCACGGCTGTTGGGTCAGCTCCTATCAACCCTATGCATCACAGAACTTAACACTTCTGGTTCTGGATCATCCCGTGTTGCAGTCACTGTAATAAACCCGGCTCCCAATCTTGCCTAAAGGATGGCTTTGTAACTTATGTCCAAAGACTTTCTCAGATGCTCTTTCATCCATACATCTTATCCAACCCTTCACATTAAACTAGTTTGAAAAAGTTTTCTGCCTTACAAACATGTACTCTTTGTCATAGTCTAATCCCACTCCATGCTCATGGGTCTGAAAGTCCCTACAATGTGACATTTTATGGCAGGAAGTCCCAGTGACATATCTAGATTGTCTTAAAGCCAATATGAATGTGGTTTAGGGAATAATTTGAAGTCAAATGATTTCAAATCCGTATGTTCTATTCTCTTCAATTTTTTTCAAATGTTATTGGTAGCAGAAATTTAAAATTTGAGGGGGTGGGGATAAAGCATTAATTCTTTGAGATTTACAAGGATGTGTTCCCTCATGGGAAGATACCGTATATTTCAGTCTTGTTCATAGAATGTCTTTGAAAATCCTGAGGGTCTTTCTATAAAAGTTGGAACTGCTCAGGAAGCTCTGCAACTGCTAAGTCTTAGATTACTTCCCTGTGATGAAAGCACAATTCGGACCAGATATAAAATTAGTATAGCAGATGAGATACATCTCTTTAACTGTCCTCTACCACCAACCTCCTATTAGGCATGAGGCGATCAGGTAAGAGTCCATAAACAATTTTTCTTCTAGGGCCAGGGAAAACCGTGATAACAGTAACTTTACTTAGAGAAGGAACATTGTATAAGTTCTCTGCAGCCCAAAATACTCCACAGCACATAGCCAGTGTTTTAGTAATGAATGTTCAATGGATAAATGCAAACTGATAATTATGGTCCTAATAATTAGAAAACAGCATTGACCAAAGTGAACATTTATTCAGCACGCATCACTGGCCAATAACTTCTGATGATAAGTGGTGAGGTAGATACAATTACTATCCCATTTTACAGATGAGGGAATTAAGACCTAGAATGGTATAGTAATATGTCCAAAGTCAAATTGAAAGAAGTATAACCTGAAAAAAATCCCAGACAGTTGGATTACAGAATCCAAGCTCTTAATCACTTAATTACAGAATCCAAACTCTCTTCCAGATGGGGCCAGCTAAACCCTCAAGATTGTATATCTTGGTGGTTAGGAGTTGGGAGAGGAAGAGCCCAGATTTGATGCTATCAATAGCAAGTGGACTTTCTACTCTTCCTGAGATATTTTCCTATATTTCTGTGGTTATAAGCTCATTCTTGCAAATTGTAGGTTATCTTTTTATTAATTTCAAGCAAATTAATTCTGATATTGAATTTTGTCAAGTCACATTTAAAGAGTTGGGTAACAAGCAGGAGCTAAGGTTATCTAAATCAAAGATTATCTTCAAAAACTAGAAAAGGAAAACAAAAATTGTCCATAATAATTTCTGTTTAGTGCTATATATTAAATTATTCATACATTATTGTCCATTCACTTCCTGTGGAAAATCTGTGCCATTTAGGAATTCAACTACTATTTTTTCATTTCAGAAGATATTCTAATATTGAGTTCATTGCATTTTATTTTACATCTCTCCGGAAATAAGATAGACACATCAGTGTCTTCAAGCTGGCCTCTTTAAGAGAATAAGCAAACTAGTTTACATACTCAGCAGATTCTGGTGACATGAGATTTAGTGAAAACAAAGAGGACACTTCTAGTGCAATAAAGCAAGCGATAGCATATATTGTAAGTTTCTTTACTCTTTTAAGATATATAGAAGTGATTTTACTACTTTTTAATACTAACACATATGTAGAAATAATAAAAATGGACAAAAATCTCTACAGACCATAAACCAAAAAGACAAAAATCAAGTAAACAAAAACCTAT
This sequence comes from Nesogale talazaci, assembly GCA_004026705.1. Taxonomy (NCBI): domain Eukaryota; kingdom Metazoa; phylum Chordata; class Mammalia; order Afrosoricida; family Tenrecidae; genus Nesogale; species Nesogale talazaci. Next base: position 5,347 of record PVJH01007182.1, on the reverse strand, counting down.
AAGGTGTCTAGGGAAATAAAGCCATGTGGGCCATGGAGAGCTAGGTTTAGATTGAGACAGTAGATATTGAGATTTCACTTCCTAGAGACAAATGGAATCTGAAGGTCATTCACAGGTAGTGGAGGGATTATGTATGTTCATTAAAAAAGTGAGGTTTCATGTGCTTACCTTTTGGGGTTGTCAAGGAACCCTGGAAGTATAGTGATTATGCTCGTGGGCTGCTAATAGCAAGACTGGTGGCTTGAAACCACCATCTGCTCCAGGGGAGAAATATACGGCTTTCTACTCCCATAGTTACAGTCTTGGAAACCCACAGGGGTCATTTAAGCCTGCCACTTGGGGTTACTGTGGGTTGGAATCTTTTAGATGGCAATGAGTTTGGCATTTTGGAGTTGCTGTCAGAAACCCATTTATCGCCAGAAAATGAAGGACTAGAAGAAGAGTCATGAAGCAAGACCATGGATGCATAAAGAGTTCAGAAACTTGAGATAGCCTCAAGATAAGCACCAGAAGTAGCTAGTATAAACTAATACATGATCAGACTTATTCAATTGTTCCCTGTAGGGCTGAGGTGACCACAAAACTCTCATCAAACAATTGAAGCTCTCAAGAAATTAAAGGGTATATATATAAAACAGCAGTAACAACAACAGGTTTTTATACTCTTGAGTCAATTCTGACTCACTGCCATTCTATAGGACAAAAGAGAGCTGCTACAGAGGGTTCCTCAAGCTGTCAATGTTTGCAGATGCAGGCTGCCACATGTTTCTCCCATAGAGTGGATGTAGGTCCGAACCTCTGACCTTTCAGTTAATAGTCCAATACTTAAATTCATGGAAAAGCCTGCCAAGTCAAAAGAAAAGCTCTAACACTAAGTTTATTTTAATGTTTTGGATTATTAAATTATCTAGAATGTAGTAAAAGACATAACATGATGAAAGTCATCCAATTTTTAAAGCGAGGTATGGATTAGGAAATGCCAACACCAATCTCAATTCCAGAGAGAGGAGAGAGTGAATGAAGGAGAGTCATATAAATAATGGCCAAGAATTTTCCAGGTTTGAGGAAAGTTAAGAAGCCTTAAAAAAGTCCCACAAAGTATCAAGTGAAGTTTTTTTTAAGTTACCAAACAGAAAATGCAGCTTATTTACAAAAGAGCAGAAACAATTTTTTTTCAGTTTTTTAGGCATCACTGCCCTCTGGTGGTGGGAGTAAGAGGCCCAGCCTTTGCTCTTGTGAGCTGGAATTGAACCTCCATCCCAGTGGGCTGCAGTCCCACGCACAACCACTACGCCACGGGGGCTCAGGCAGAGCAGAAACAATTTAAGTGAATTTTTTGAAGGCCTGTAAAAAACATCAACACAAACTCACTTCCATCAAATCAGTAACAACTCATAGTGACCTTCTATGAGAGAATAGACCTGACCCTGTGAGGTTCTGAGACTGCAAATCTTGACGGAAATAGAATGTCTTATTTTTTATTTTGAATTGCTGACCTTGAATTTAGTAGCCCAATGCTGAACAAGCTTAGACTAATACATTTGAAACTGACAAAAATTGTATTTGTTTTCTATTGCTACTGTCACAAATAAACACACGTAGGGAAGTTTAAAATAATATAAATTTATAATCTCACAGTCTCAGTACTCTGACAGACTCAGCTGGGTTTCTTCTTAGTCTCACCAGGCTGAAATCAAACATCCTTTCCTAAAGGGTCTAGGGAAAAAATGTTTCCTATGTTGGCAGAATTCATCTCTGCATTTGTAGGATTGATGTCCACATTTCTCTCTCTCTCTCTCTCTCTCTCTCTCATAGATCGCGGTCTATCAGTTGGCCTTGATGAGTGTTTTCCTATCAGGTCTGATGGGGTAACAAAATCTGTCTCCAAAGTTTATTCTTGCTATTTCCTGGGGATTTCAACACTTTTTGCTGCTCCGTTGCATGCCCCAGTGTGATGGTGTCAGACCAGGCACAGTTACCATACGGTGTCTACAGCGCTGTTCCTGGTAACACTATGGCTGAGTGAGGGATGTGGTGTGTCATGGTGGGACTGGCCCTATGTTCCTCTTGGTGCGTTGTCTGCTCTGAGCAGGAATACCATCCTCGAGGCTTGGTGGGCCAGGATGTGTTCCCCTCATTCTCCACCCCTCTTCATTTCTCCTGTGTGCTCTAATCAGACATGTCCCTTTCCCCAAGCTGTAGTTTCAGTGCTGTCCTCTGAAGTGTATTCTTCAGAAGAGTGTGGAATGGAGTGTCCACAGAGTTGGGATTCACATTTCATTGCTGGTTAAAAGCAGAGGATAATTCTCAGCTTCGAAAGGCACTTGCCTTAGAGACTTCCTTCTCCATCTTCACACCAGTAACAGCAGATTGAATTCTTTTCATACTGCATCTCTTGGACCTTCTTCTGCTGCTTTACTCTTTTACATTTAAGGGTTTATCTGTTTTAAGGTCAGTTGAATAGCAACCTTAATTCCTTCTGCTTTCTGTTGGTTCTAAGAAATAATCCATTTTCTGGCTCATTCAGATTGTTGCAATAATTCAATCCCTTTTTGTGTAACATATTCCCAGGTTCTGGAGATTAAGATTTGGAAGTTTTTGCTGTTATTAGCTGACATCAAGTAGCATCTTCTTTTAAATTAATGACAGCATTATATAAAATAGGAGAAAATGCTCTCTGGCCCTGTCACATCCCCATGAGTCTTTTTTTAATTAAATACTTTTATTGGGGACTCTTACATCTCTAATCACAATCCATGCATTAATCCATTATGTCAATCACATTTGCACATATGCTGCCATCATCATTTTCTTTCTTTTAAAAAATCATTTTATTGGGGCTTGTACAAATTGTGTGTCAAGCACATTTGTACATTTATCACCACTATCATACTCAAAACATTTGCTTTCTACTTGAGCCCTTGATATCAGTTTCTCATTCCCAGCCCCCCTCCCTTCCCACTCCCCCTTCCCTCATGAACTCTTGCTAATTTCTAAATTATTATTATTTTGTCATATCTTACACCGTCCAATGTATCACTTCATCGACTTTTCTGCTGTGTGTCCCCCAGGGAGGAGGTAATATGTCGATCTTTGTAATCAGTTCTCCCTTTCTACCCCACCTTCCCTCCACCCTCCAGGTATCTCCACTCTGAGGGGTTCATTTGTTCTGAGGGGTTCATTTGTCCTGGATTTATTGTGTTTTCAGTTTTTATGTGTACCAGTGTACATCTTCCGGCCTAACCGGGTTTTTAAGGTAGACTAGGGATCATAGTGGGCAGGGGAGGGGGGAGGCATTTAGGAAATAGAGAAAAGTTTTATGCTTCATCATTGTTACACTGCACACTGGATCATCTCCTCCACGAGACCCTTCTGTAAAGGGATGTCTTGTTGCCTACAGATGGATTTTGGGTCCCCAATCTGCATTTACCCTTATTCACAATGATTTGATTTTCTGTTCTTGGATGCCTAATACCTGATCCTTTTGACACCTTGTGATCACACAGGCTGGTGTGCTTCTTCCATGTTGACTTTGTTGTTTCTGCACTAGATGGCTGCTTATTTACCTTCAAGCCTTTAAGACTCCAGATGTTATATCTTTGACAGCCAGGAACCATGTGTTTTCTTCACCACATTTGCCCATGCACACATTTGTCTTCAACGATCATCTCAGGAAGGTCGGCACACAATGATATGCTCCTTCTCTTTTTAATGCTCGATGCCTGATCCCTTCAACACCTCATGATCACATGGGTTGATGTGCTTTTTCCATGTGGGCTTTGCTGCTTCTGAGCTAGATGAGCATTTGTTTACCTTCAACTTTTAAGACCCTAGATACTATGTCCTTTGATAGCCAGGCATCATTAGCTTTCTTCACCACCTTTGCTTGTGCACACATTTGTCTTTAGCAATCATATGGAGAAGGTGAACATCATGGAAAGGTAACTTAAAAGAACAAAGTGTTCTTGCATTGAGGGAGACCCAATATCCATCTGTTATCTTAATACTAAACCTTTAAATATAGACATATAGATCGATTTCCCATAATCATGTATCTATATTTACATATGTACATGCCAGTATTTAGACCTTCATAAATGCTCTAGTTCTTTCCTCTATTTCCTTTTAGTTTACTTTTGTCCCACTATTATACTCAGCATTCATTTGGGTTTCAGTAATTTCTCCTGGTTACATGCCCTTGATCAAGTTCTACCAGACCTCCAACACCCTCCCTGCCACCAACTCTAGATCACTTGTTATTTCCCTTGTCCCTGGATTGGTCAGCACCACTTCCTTCCGCCTCCTCCTTGTCCCCTCAGAACCATCGGCCCCATTGTTTTCTTCTCCAGAATGTCTATCCAACCTATCTCCAGACCTGCAGAGATAATAGTATGCACACATACAAAATAAGACAGAACAAAACAAATCAACAAAAGAAAACAAAGCGACAGCAACAACAAAAACCAATGACAGAAAGAAAGAAAGAAAGAAAGAAAAACCTATGAAGAGTTTGAGGACTTGTTTGTTGACCTTTAAGAGTGTTTCCTGGTGGAGTCAGATGGGGTGCCATGCCTGGTCCCAAAGTTGAATTTTGGTATTTTCTCAGGACTTCTTTGCTCTGCTTACCCCCACTCCTCACCCCACCACCCCCTGTTGTGCTGCACGTCCACAGTACCCCACCTCTCAGTATCGTGGGGTCAGATCAGGCACAATTCCTACACTGTGTCTCCAGTGTTGTCCCCTGCAAAGCTATGGCTCAGTGAGGGATGTCGTGTCTCATTAGGTCCAGCCATATTGTCCTCTCTGTGCATTGACTGCACTGAGTAGGGACAGCATCTTCAAGGCTTGGTGATCTAGGATTTGCTCCACTCTCTCTTCCTCCCCTTCATTTGCTCCCCCCTGCATGTCCCTCTCCCTGAGCTGTAGCTTCAGTGCTGTCTTCTGAAGTAAATTCTTCTGGAGGGGGGGAACCAGCTGTGCATGCAGTTGGTATTGGGGCCAGACCCTCAAACCTCTCTACTGGTTCATTGTTTCAAGCCATCACACTGCATTCACATCCTGGAACCCCAGGTTTAAAAGTCTGACCCTTTTTGCCCTGTGGCAATATAAACAATGCCCTTCCCTTGAGTGGGTTAGTCCCCTGTTCCCTCACTACACATTTCTATCTTGGTTTTTCTCCCCACCCCCACCCCTGTCCTTCTTAGTTGGAGTTTTCATTGGTTGATTTTCTGAAGTAAACCACCAGACCTTGCTTCCTAAATTTTGTTAATTAAAAAACTTCCCTGAAACCTGTTTGGCATTACAAAAACATACAATGCAAGGAATTGTGATGGCTGTGTATGAGACA